>JASKGM010094298.1:0-13005 GCA_034509205.1 Ceratonia siliqua
TTATGTTTATGAGATATTAATATATATATATATATATATATATATATATATATATATATTTTTTTTTTTTTACTTTGTGGAAACTATTCATGTACGATTTTAGCATTAAAAAGTTATTCACCTATAGCTTTTGCTCTTTCGTCTAATCTATTTTCTCTAATTTAACTTTATATTTAGAATCATTCATTTATATTTTATAGCTATCTTTTCTTATTCCTTATTCAGAAATGGTTGCCATGTTTTGTGTTTTTCGTTGCATTTGATCCCAAAAATGACATTGGTCATGCTATAGTGTATTGGTCAGCTAAACGTGATGGCTTTTTCCGTAATTATGATGCAAAAAGATTATTGGAAATTAAATGATTATTAATGCTGCTATATGAATAAATCAATGGTAATGACTTATTATTTGATTATTGGATTCTAAACTACGATTCATAATTATGGTCACATAAAAGATTAGTGATTGCTAATTTTCCAAATAGTGAGTGTAATGGTACGATAGGTTTATTACACATACATAATTAAGTTTTTATTTACTTTATCTTCTTCAATGCAAGACATTGAAGATTCAAATATATATTTTATTGATGGAATTATTGCATATCTAGTTTGGTTTAGAACTTAAGCAATGTTAAGGTGGCTAAATACTTAGGTGCAGTTTGGTGTATTATAATTATAACACTTAGATATCATTAAGACTCAAGGTTAGAAGTTCGACCCCTAATCATAACAAAATGAGTAAAAAAACAAAGGCATACTTAAAAATTAATTGAAGCTCTACATTCAGGTATGTCAAGTGCTGGATTTGATTTTAGGCTACCGAGCAAGAAGGATAAATCAAAGGTCGTAGCTCAGCCTTCTGACCCTGCACCTCTAATGATTCCTACCCAATGATGCTGATACAATCATCGATGCCTTCTATTTTGACGTCGGATCCAATACATCTATGATCCGGTAAGACTTATGGAGTTGCAGCGACCTTGGGGACAGTATCCTCTACTACTAGGGGATCCTCGTAGGCGAGTCCCTATGTCTCAAACTCTCTCTCCCCTGGCACCAGATCATCTAACGGGTGCTTGTGAATACAATCATATGGGAAGAAAAAGTAAGTACACTTGTCATCCTCTGTAGTTGTTTGACTAACCATTCTAATAATTGTGTCCTATTACAAAGTAATCTTTTTTATAGCTTTATTCATTCCAAGGAGCCCGTTAACTATTTGTCATCTATCTACAAGTTGAATTTTCAAGGACTATGGTATAACTTCACTTAAGCTCCCCTTGAGGTGAAGGAGCATTGTTGGAACCAGTTTAAGGTATTAATCATATTTTCACAGTGTGATTTACTTTATTTTCATGGTTACTAACATTAACTCCATTGTTTCTAATGCAAACAAAGTGTATATGGGAACCCCAATACAAAGATGACATTTATAAAATGTGGTAGACCAAGTGCTCAGACAACTTGCGAGCCACGTTAAAAGACATACAAATTGTGAAGACCCAAATTACAAGGTAGCCTCAGAGCAGAACAAGAAGAACCACTTGATGGATCAGAGCATCTGTTACCATTGAGGCAAATCCATCACTATCTCAAAGCATAAGAGGAGGTCGATAAGTTTTTAATAACTTATAGCTTTAATTAATTGTACTTATTATTTCTTATTATTCTAACACTTTAATTCATTGTTTGTAGATAAAGGAGTTGGTAGGGAGCCTAATGCCCTTAAGGCTTCCGTCATCTACAGAACAGTGAAACCAATGGCTAGGTGCATTCACATATTGAGAACACTTTTGTAAGTTAACTTAAATTTCATTAAACTTTAATATTATAGGTATCTCTTTAATTATGTCTGAATTAACTTCTCACTAATTATGATTTAACTCATGTAGAAATCTTTTGAGGAGCTCAAGTTCCATACTCAGTCATTATGTTCTTTCGTTGATAACAATCGTCTTTGGATGGATGTTGTCATGTGAAGAATAAGAAGGGATGCATTTATGGGATGGAGTCTAAGGTCAGTGTAGTGGACTCGGCTCAATCGTGCCAGCCACCACAGTCTACTGAGAATCCAAATGTCTCAATGCTCAATGACAAGGTGGAGGCCCTTACAAATATAGTGATGAAGTAGCAGGAGTGGGTTGAGCCGATGTTCTTAAGTGATGTTGCTCCTGCCCCTGCTCCTACCCCTCCCTGTAATCCCATTGACAGTGATGATGTGTCAAGTGTGACTATTGATGTATTTTTTTACATAATACATTATATTTGATGTAATTCATATATATTTTTTAATAAACTTAATAATATATTGAATTTGATTCACTCTAGTCTATTTTTACTGTTTTTTTATATTGCTTTTGAAAGTTGATAAGTTATTGGACAAGCAAAAAAAATTGGCATTTTTCTCATGAAATTACTCATGTACAATGTCCATAAGAATGTATTGAAAAATATTTTTGTGTACATTTCTCCCGCTCTGTCCGTGAGAACTTATCAAAAAAAATTTAGGGAATTTTCAAGCAAATTTTCTTCCAAATCTCGTCCTCAAGAATATGATATTTCTTCTTAGTAGCAATGAGCACCCAAGAAAAGGGGTTAAATTGAGTGCTTTGGTTCTAAACACTTTCTTGAGAAGGTAGAAGAATTTCTTATTTAGTTAAGGAGAAAACCAGGTTGCTCATTCTTTCAAAAATCTTCATAAGTAGATATTGATTGATATAGACACTGGTGATTAAAATGCTCAATTTTTTTGTGATTAGCTTTCAAATAATAAGTTCAAAAATAAGTTTCATCAAGTGAAGATTCTAAGTATAAAGTTGGACTTATTATTAAGACACTTTGAGCAACCAGAACAGTAAGCAAACTTTGAGTGTAACTAAAGGTGGAAGTAGACCAGGCGGCCTAGTCTATTGTAGGCCTGGCCTAGCCTATTTAACAATTTAGGTCAACTCAAGGCCTTTATATAGGCCTATTTAATTAAATAGGCCAGGCTTCTATATCAAAGGCCTGACCTATAGGCCTATAGGCTAGCATATATTTATTTTTATAATATAATATATTTTTTTTATTTTTTTATTTTATATATTTAAAATATTTTTTTACCAATAAAATCCCCAAAAATAGTCATTAGCCTGCATTTATTTATGTAGGCCAAAAATAGACATTGACCTACATTTATTTATATAAGCCAAAAATAGGCATTGGCCTACATTTGACCTTGTAGGCTAAGGTCTATTTTTGGGATAGTAGGTCAAGGCCTATTTTTGGCCTTTTTCTTGACAGGCCTAAATAGGCCAACAAGCTAGACCAGGCTTACCAGATTTTATAAACATGTTAGGCCAGGCTCAGGCTATGGCTTTGACCATGCAGGCCTGGCCTATTTTAGGTAAGGCCTGACCTGGCCTGGACTATTTTCACCCCTAAGTGTAAGTGCAAGTAATTTAGAGATAAGGGTAAGAGAGAATCACACCAAGATGTATAGTAGTTCAGATCCAACAAATGTCAGATCCTACGTTTACTCCCTAAGCACAAAGCAAGGAAATTTTTACTATATGGGTAATCACAAGTACATGTACAAGCTTAACTTGCTTTTACAACCAAAACCCTGGATAAACTATCCTTACTGGGTTTTTTCCAAGAAGCCAACCAAACTCAACTCATAGGTTTAAGCACTCATATCTTTTTACTATCACCTTGGGTAACCTATCAACTACTAGGTTTTACTCTCAAGAACCTAGCAAAACCTTATAGAACAATATTTGGATGAACTCAAGTAAGCTCAAGCTCCCTTAAGGCAACTAAACCAGTAAAGCTCAATGGACTGTATTTATCTCTCAAATATAATCACAGCAAGACAACCTTTAAATATGTATTTTTAACTCATCTTTACGACCTCTTTTATTCTCTCTACGCCTCTTATTTTTTAGCAGCTTGAAGATGGCTATTTATAGTTGAAGATTGTAGACGTTATGATCTTCTAATCGTTGGAGTGTTGATTTCATGGTAGAACATCTCAGCCATGATGTCTGAAGCTTTCTTGCAAGTTGCATCTTCTTTGAATTTTAATCTCCATTTTTGAAGCTAAGTACGGATGCTTTTACAAAGCTTATTTTCTGAGTGTTTGATATGCACAAGCAACATTTAATCTTGCAAGTAATTGTCAAAGCTTTTGAATAAAATATAGTATCTTTATGGCTTTTGTCAAAAAGGCTTCTAGAACATATTTTCACTTTTACAAACCAAGTGGGCGGTTACTCCCTGCTTTGACAGGTGCTGAATTGTAATCAAATAACACTTTTTAGATTTAGCTACATTATATCTTTAATATTATTTTATATTTTTCTTTTTACTGTGGTTGTGCTTGCTCAGTTCTTATATGTTGCTCCTTGCTTGTTTAAGAAGTAATCTTTTGTTCCTTGAAACATGCATTACTTGGAAACCTATATTGCTTTATTTCTCTTCTAAGTTCATTTGTTATGTAATGCATTTATCTTTATGTGCCTTATACCATTTCCCTTTTTTCTGGCTTCTCTTTATTAACTTTGACTTGATAAATCTAAACTTAATTGGCTTATCAAAAACATATTTCACATAATATTTTCCCAACATTTCTCATGAGCATAGTCCATGAGAAATTCTGCGAAAAAGTCATGATAATGGATAACAGATTCTCCACTTCATTTCTCTCAAAATAGCTCAAAGAGAAATCTGTGACAAAATTTGTCTCAGTGTCATTGTCCGTGAGAAATTTCGTGAGAACATTGTTTTATGATTGAGTTTGTCCATGAGAATCCTTTGTTTTCTTGCAGTGAAATTTCAAGATATTAAAATATATTAGTTATGTTAAGACCTTGAGCTCAAGTTGCATTGAAAAAATAGGATATGTGTATTGACCTATCTTATCGTTGGTTTGGTATTTGATCAGTCATGGGTATGTTACTAGTGTATCTTTGCTTACTGGCTTTGTATGTGAAAAAAGTTCTCCTATAAAAAGGGACTAGTGTGTTTGCGTGTATTTATTCTATTAGTTACAACTTTTGGAGAAAACGTTTAATGAGGGAACGTAATTAGTTTCTTATGAAACTCTTGTAGGATTTTTTATTCATGCATGGCTGAAAAACAAATGTTGATATAAATTTTGGTCTCTACAGTTTAACTTTTATTTTAATTTTTATAGTTTAATTTTAGCTAATTAAATTCTTATAATTTTAATAACTTTTATTTTGGTCCTTAGTATTAAATATCTACTTAAAACATTTAATATAATTGATGACCTAAGTAACAATTGACCAACATGACATGCCTACATGTCAACTAATAAAAAGCAATGTCGTTTTGTGTTAGGGTCAACATAGACTCCGCTCTCATTTTCTTGAACCTTGCCTCGCCGGTCACAGAATGTTGCTGGTGGACAGATGGACGGGGACGACAGCAAGCACTACCCTCCCCCACTTACCTCTTACCACGACGTGGTCAACGACCCTACTCTATTCTGGGACACTCTCAAGCGCTTTCACTTTGTCATGGGTACCAAATCTATGATTCCTGTGATTGGAGGGAAGGAACTGGATTTGCACGTTCTTTACGTGGAGGTTACAAGGAGGAGTGGTTGAAAAATTTTAGGCAATATATAACTCTGTCTTCTCTCTATCATCACTCAACAGAAGAGTTGAGATGCAATCTGATTTCGGCCAGTGGAGTTGTTGTGATATGTGGAGATATTGCCAACAGAGTTGTTGCGAATCTTGTGATCCGTTGAGATATGCAATCTTGTGATACAACATTAAATATTTTTAATGTTTAGGTGCTTGAATTATGAATTAATTAGTCTTGAGGCTTGCTTAAGTTAGGATAACCTAAAGTAATTTATTTATAGCACGGGTCACAACCCATGAGTTGGGTCAATACAAAATAGTCAATAAGTAGTTATTTAAAATTCTTTTACATTTATGTCTTAGTCACTAATAATAGATATGTTTCTCAAATTTATATTAAGCCTATATTAATTCTTAATTCTGATATTAAGTAGTGCAAATCCATATTAAATTGTTGATTGACAAATATCAATGCAAGAATGACAAAAGGAGATTCAATATTCATTTTTTAAGAGAATGTTCAAAAATTTTATTACGCTTCAAAATAATGTAAATTGCTATGAGAATATATACAATTACACTGTATTAAAATTGCTTTTCGTTACTGTATAATTGCAGTTAATGAATTCCAAAGAATTGATTAATAAAATTATTTTGCTATGCATGCATTTTTTAATAATTTTATAAGATTATTTTATTAAGTAATAAAATAAATAAAATTTGGTATACGGCAAGGAAAAAATTCTTAAGGTATATTTTTATAATCAAGTTGTGAACAGCACTTTTTAAATTATAATATCACTTTCATATTTTCATTCACATTTATAAATTACAGAATATTAAGTTTGTTTAATCTTGTTATATAAAATTTGATTAAGATGCCCTAACATCCATGTCTTAAAATGATTTTTTTTTATGCCATGTCTTAGAAAGATTGAATAAATAGTTTTACACAATCATATATTAACCAAATTTACAAGTTAACTTTTTAAATTAAATTAACAATGAATATATAAATATGTATGTAAAATTTGTAAGATTTATATATATATATATATATATATATATAATTATTTATAATTAATTTAATGTAAGTATTATTTTAGGTGAATTCTTCTGGAGACTTTTAGTACTTGTTTGAAACAATTTTAAAAATTTATTTTTTTATTTTATAAAAATAAAATAAATTTGTTTGGGTATGTGTTTTTATTAATTATTTTTAAAAATTATTTTTAAAAACAATGACTAAAAATTAAAAATTAAAAAATAATTATTTTATGTTTTAGTTTAATTTTGTCATCTATTTTTTAAAAAATATAAAAAATAATTGATGAAAAATATTTTTATTTAAAAAAGTTTTTTATTTTATAAAATTACTTTTTATAATTATTCTCAAAAATTATTTTAAAAAATAATAAAACAAAAATTATTTCAAACAAACTCTTAATTTTTTTAATTTTTATAATAATGAATAATTTAAAAAAATTATAAAATATTAAAAAAATAAAATAAAAATATTTTATAACAAAAATATTAAAAAATATAGTAAAATAATAAATAATTATTTTATTTACTTTTTAATATTTTTTTAAATTATTTCTTAAAATAAAAAATATAAAAAACTTAACCAAACTTAAAAAATTAAATTTAAAAAAATAAAAAACCTCCTCTGAATAGCAATAAGAGGAGCTTAGAAATCCCCATTATTTTATAGATCATCTACCTAACAAATTTTGGGTGAATAATGGGTTTGAGATGAACAGATATTATTATCTCGGCCAAGTTTTCATCCCATCTTCTGCAAGAGGTCAGCATTTTCAGGTCATGGAATGTGTCATTGAAGAATCAGTTTCCACTGATTTTATTCCGGCAAGCTTCCGGTGCGTTTACCGGTGGTGCTGGTTTCAAGATCGGTAAAACCATGATACTGATGTGGGACCCGCATATAAATTAGCCCCAAAACTCAAATTTTCGTGGGAAATGCAGGGCCAATAAAAGTCGGAGTCAAAAGAGAGATACAAAATCCCAAATGGATTTTTCTATGATTGAAGATTAAATAACATTTTCCCGCCACAACTTGCTACTTCATAAAATAATGCGAGAGAAAATCATATATGTGAGCCGATTTCCTAATAGATTCTTGTGTTGTATTCCTTCCAAAATTGAAGGCTGTGGCGGTGGTTCACGGAGGTCCAACCTATTTCCATTGCAGATTCCCAAGCTGAAACTCCACTTCTGTTGGACACCGTAGACGGGGCCGTCGATTTCAAGGGCCGCCCCGTCCTCCGATCTCGCTCCGGCGGTTGGCGAGCAGCAGCCTTCATCATCGGTAAAATCGCTGGTTTGCTTAGCGGTTTTAGTAATGAAACTATGCTGCTAATTGTTCGCTTACCTTCATTTTTATTTTTGCGGTTTATCTTTAGTTGTGGAAGTGGCGGAGAGGTTTGCTTACTATGGAATCAACTCGAACCTCATAAACTATCTGACGGGGTCACTGGGGGAGTCCACGGTGACGGCGGCGAGGAACGTGAACATCTGGTCTGGGACGGCGTCCTTGCTCCCTCTGCTGGGTGCTTTTGTTGCCGATTCTTTTCTTGGTCGTTACCGCACCATCATTCTTTCGTCCCTTCTCTATATTCTGGTTAGTTCTCTTACTTTCTACATATTGGGCCATGAAATAGTTGGAAAAACATGGTTGAAGTTTGTTTCTGTGATATGGTTCTAATTCTCAGTTAATATATTTGACCTTTGTATGCTTATTTGATGACTTTGCTTTCAAACAATGAGATGAAACACCCTCTATCTCTTTTAATGGAGTAGGGTGGCGCATTTATCTCTTCTGCTAAAGATCTTCCCGATTTGAATGGTTCAGTACTACGAGTGCCCTTATATTCCATTGGGATTCCTACCTCTGGAAAGCCATAGAATCAGTCATTGAAGAAGTTGATTTAGGCAATTGCTACCCTACTCATGAGTGGGTTTTTATTTTTTTTAATTGTTTTTTTAATTTTTTGTCACGCAATAGATTTTCAGTTTTTGCTCTTTTGTCAATTCATATCTTGGTTAAAGATTTTACACCCAAAATTCTACTTCATTTTCAGTTGAATTCTATGGGGTTTGTGTTAGTGGTAGTCAATTTTAGTCATTGGAACAGGTTTTTAGTAAATCTATATCTAAATTGGCAAATAAGAGAGGAGCCATGTAATCTCTCAAAAGCTTGTGAGAAATAGTTATGAAAGTCTGTGTTGTACTCGTGTGTTTGAAACTTGTGTCATGTTTGATTGCTCATCTGAATTTTGATTGGAATAAACTTCAGGCACTGGCCTTGTTGACGTTATCAGCTATACTTCCTGTCAGCACCGTTGACGGCCATGTTGCCAATAATAGCACTTCTTGTTCTGAGCTTCAAGTAATCTTATTTTTCTTCTCTCTATATCTTGTCGCGCTTGCTCAAGGTGGACATAAGCCTTGTGTCCAGGCTTTTGGAGCTGATCAATTTGACAGGGAACACCCAGAAGAACGGAAGGCCAGAAGCTCATTTTTTAACTGGTGGTATTTTACTTTCTGTGCAGGCCTCTTTGTAACTATTCCAATCTTAAACTTTATCCAGGAGAATGTCAGTTGGGTTCTTGGATTTGGAATCCCTAGCATTGTGATAGTTATTTCACTGATCGTGTTCTCTTTTGGAACTTGGACCTACCGGTTTAGTATCCAAGGGGATGAAAAGAGCCCATTTTTGAGAATTGGTGAAGTGTTCATTGTTGCAGTAAGCAATTGGCGAACTACACCTTCAGCAATAGCTAGTGAAGAGGAAGCTCGCGGTAATGTGCCTCACCAAGGTTCTGAACAGTTTAGGTAAGATTAATAATCTTTTGCATATGCTGCTTGTCCTTGAAGCCCTCAAGTACCCTCCCCTGCATTTCATGTTTGGAGTCTTTAGCCTGAGGTTCTTGTAAAGAAATTCATTACCTTCATTTCTAGAAGCCTAAGTGGGTAGAAAAACAAAGAGCTCCCAAAAAGTCTTTACCCAAGGGTGCTATTGTTTCTAACACTAGGTTGAAACTAATTAAACGAACAACAAATGGTACCATAATATTAAAAAGAAATGATACCATATAAGATAACAAATAAGATCTTTGTACCCAAGGGTGCTACAGCAACCATGTGCGCTTGCTGCTGCACCCCTTTGGTATTGCAGCACCCTTGTGGGGGTGCAGCAACACTCATAGGCAAGTTTACAATAACCAACCTTTTATTGAAGGTGTAATTTCATTGTGAATTGCAAGGTCGAGGACTAATTTAGATGTATTTGCTTACCATGAGCATTGAACAGGAGAAAACAACACCACAAAAAACCAAAATGGAGGACTGAAAATTAGAAACAACAATTAATTACAAACTTATAAACCTAGAAGAATCAAAATGATCTTAGAGGCTATAAAGCACAAACCTGATTTCTACAACCACCTTAAAATCCTCTTTCTAAGCTTGAAAGCACTGTTTAACATGTGAAAAATTGGATTTAAAAGCAAGCTGCATTGCATTGGAAAATTTAACTTTCTCAATAATCAAAGATAGAGGCGATCACTTGTTCTTGTAACCTTTTCATGTGGGTAGGCTGGAAAAATAAAGACTTACTAATTCTTCCCCAATTAACTACTTTTCTAGTGCTATTATTGATTTATTGTCAGCCATCCAACTTAACAAGAAGATGGCACACAAATTTTCTCCTCAGAGCTCCCAAAACTGCCATAGGCTATATTCTTGACTTGATGACTGCAGGTAATTCTTAAATTTCAAGTACAAATTTCTTTTTCATGATGGCTTTAAATTTGCCAATGTACAATATGCATGTAAGCATTTTGCTAGTAGAGGTTGCTGAAGCTAATTAAACCCTGCGCTTAGAGAGTGATATGAGCAATAAAATAATTTCAGAATCAAGTACAAGTACTTGGTTTAGATGTTACCTGCTATGTGACTGCACCAAGTGGAAGATCAAACTTGATGACCACCCAAACTAGATGACAGAACCAATCTTGGAATGAAGTCAATATATTTGTCAGTCATTTATAGAAAAATGGTAATTGCTCTCTGCCCGAAATCTTAATCACCAAAAAGTTTAATATAATTGTCAGTGACTATGGAATCTCAATTAGCAAAGATAGAGTCCAAATCAGCAAAACATCATTATTTTGAAGATGAATGGATAAGCCAGGAAAGGGTTTGGAACAAATTACACATTAATGCCAATGCCACTTGCATGATTGTCAAACTCAAGAGTTTAAGTAAACTTGCGAGAAGGAGGTAAACTTGACTCATAAACTCGAATCATAAATTTGTACGTGTTTAGATACTTTAATAAATAGATAATGAAATATATATACTCATAACAAAAATACTTAAAGTATAGTATAAAATGGGGAAAAAATTAACAAGTCTTTATTGCATTATAAAAATATAATTCATATATAATATAACCACAAAATTAAAACCTAAAATTGAAAATTCAACAAAGATTTTCAAACGAGTGTCAAAGAGGCTTGTTGCTTTTTTTAGCATGAAAGTTGATGAAGATTTCTCAAGTATTGCTAATTGCAATAGAGAAAATCACATCATTTTGGGTTGTTTTTTCTTTATTTATGGGCTAGGGTGGGGTAGAATAATGAAAGAAAAGTGGGGTTAGGGATTTGAGATTCAAAAATTAGAAAAAGAAGCCCAATTACTTGTGTTTCATAAACTCAGTTTACGAGTTTACTCCAAGTTTTCCAAAAATGGAGTTTAAATGTGAGTTAACAGGTTTTCCTTACCTAAACTCGTAAACTCGTCCAGTTAACTCAAATGTTTAACAATCATGCTAATTCCTTCAAAGAAACTTAAAATAAGAAAGAAGTATAAACGTATAATAGCAATTGGAGCTTTTCTAAACTTATGAATTGACATCTCTCTTTTTATCATTTAAACAAGGAAATCTGTTTTCTCTACATTCTTTTAACCTAAATAGACATTCATGGGACTACCTAGTTAGTTGGATGGCAATTATAATAAATCTATTGTCCATTTGTATTTTATTTATTGGTCATCTCCAATGTCACCATCAATTTTACAATAGATTTGCGTTTAAATGATAATCTACAAATACGTTCTGTATGTGGGAATGTTGATTCCATTCCTGTCTCCATTTCGGGGGAATGAGCATTGTTATGTTTGGCATGAAAAAAAACATAATAGTTCCAATGCCAGCCTTAATTTTGTAAAGATAGGAACATCATTCCTTCCTAGGAGGTGGGATTGATGATTCCAAACTATCAGGAATGAATGAATTTTAATTTTGTTTCCTTATTAATCTTCAGCAGTCACTATTATGATTACATTTCATACTTATTCCATGTAAGAACAAAATAATATAGAATTGACGCCATTCCATTCTGATAGAAACAAACACTGGAATAAGGATAATCATTCCATTCCAACCCATTTTTATTACCATTCTGATTCAGAAAATTTTAATTCCGTGTAATAATGATGCATCTTAGGAAAATAAGGTTTGCACAAACATTGGCACACCTTATTCTCCCTCCTTATTGATGGGGAGTTTTGCCCATGTAATACAAGTTTATATATTTACCATAATATAATACTAGTTAATGTAATGACCTAGGGAATTAAGGTAATTACAAATGATTCAGTTACTCAATATTGACAGTCAGGAAATTTTGTTCCCGACTTATGTTACTACTTTTTTTATTTAATTCTATCATTTATCAATTTATTGCTCTTAATCCTTTCTCTTTCTTGAGCAAGAGTTTATCATCATTACAGTAAACGAGATTGTCATTTGGTCGATTGCTAAATTATACTGAACCGTATCTGATTTCAAGACAGAATTTATCTGAAATGATTTTTGGCTTACTCATACTGATAACTGAAACATCTTGTGTACTCTATGGCAGGTTCCTAAACAAAGCACTAATTGCACCAGATGGTTCGAAAGATGGGAAAGTCTGTGGTGTTAATGAGGTTGAAGAAGCAAAGGCAGTCCTTAGGCTTGTTCCAATATGGGCTACAAGTTTGATTTATGGTGTTGTGTTTTCTCAGTCTTCTACTTTCTTTACCAAGCAAGGGGTTACAATGGACAGGAAAATTTGGCCTGGGTTTAAAGTACCAGCTGCTTCTCTTCAATCCTTCATCGGCCTCTCAATTGTACTCTTTATTCCCATCTATGATCGCATTATTGTTCCCATAGCAAGAGCTATCACTAGAAGATCCTTTGGCATCACAATGCTACAGAGAATTGGAGCTGGGATGTTTGTTTCTGCTATTTCTATGGTAATCGCAGCCATTGTTGAGATGAAGAGACTCAAAATGGCTATAGACTATGGGCTAATTGATATGCCGAATGTGACAATTC
>JASKGM010094309.1:0-13005 GCA_034509205.1 Ceratonia siliqua
ACTTACACTGCTTGAGGATGTTCTGTTTGTTGTTTCTTCTGCTATTTGGTATAAACTGAATTGCTGTTTTGGTTATCTGAAAGATTTATCAAATTTTTAATTTGGTTCTTCAATGTGTATTTTTATCTTTAAAAATGTCCTTTTGAGGATTAAATTGAGAGAAAAAAATAATTGGCGGACCAAATTGAGAAATTGTGAATAATTGGAGGAGAAAAACGATAATTCAATCATTGCTATATTATATTACTTGCTAAATGACTCATTGAAGGATGGTTTTATCTTTCATTGGCTATGGATCAACTGTTAATCTTTGGTTTGATTACTTGGCGGGTCCTTCCAACATTAGGTGCCCCCAGTGGTGCACCTTTCTCTCAGGAATATTTTTAACCCTCTCCGGAACCGTGCTAAGGCTTGTTTGGCATTGCAGTACATTGCTGCCAAACAGTGGATTTCGCCTCCACAGGTTATTGTCAAATTTAATATAGACAGAAGCTCCTTGGGGAATCCGGATCCAGCTGGTTTGGCTACTGGATTTTTGGCTTTACTTGTTTTGTAAAATAAGTGTTGATGTAGAATAGATTAGGATAAATGATAGTTGTGAGTCTAATTTATTTCCAAAAATTAGTTTATGAGTGTAAGGTTTACTCGGTCCTTATATTCATTCTAACTAGGTCCTATTTGGATGATGTATGACTTTTCTTCCAGACTTACTAGTTAAGATAAACATCTCTAACTAGGATTTTAGATCTCCCTGCATCATTCATCTACCCTTTGAGAAGCGGACCTCGGCGCAAGGCACCACACCCCAACTTTGATGCCAATTGATGTAGAACAGATTAAGATAAATAATAATTGCGGATTTAACTTATTCTTAAAAGTTAGCTCATGAATATAAGGTGTAAATAGTTTTGTTATGTTCACAACTTCAGTAACTTTCTTAATCACTCATCTTACTTTGAATAATTCTATTTTTACAACAACGGTGTTTTACAACTCTCACAAAAAAATTTTAATCGTTGATCAAGTAGTGAAATGAGATAAGTGAAAGAAAGGTGAAGAATGATGAGTAGTTGGAAAAAAAATTGTAAGAATTGTGTATTGTAATTATAAAAGTAGCATTACTCATATGTATATTGTGAGAGGAACTTTGTTGGTTTGTAAATACCATTTCTCTATTTCTTTTAAAAGTGCTGTTTCAGCTTAAAAGCACATTACAAGTAGAAGGTTTTCAAAAAAGAAAACTGAATGAAAGATAAATTTCATTTATAGATTTTTTATATCACTATGATTTTGTTTTAATTTAATCTTTTTGACATAATCTTGAGGAATAAATTGATAATGATTATCTTTTGAAAAAAGTGGAAAAAGGCATGAGCAAGAGCAGCATGCCAGGACCTCACATTTTGATGGTCTGTCCAAAAAAAAGTGACCAAAAATTTTATTTATTAATTATATATAAATTATTAAAGTGATTATATATAAATTTTATAAAAATAAAAATAGAATTATTTATAATTATTTATAATTTATAAATAAAATTTATACAAATCAACCAAAAAAACATAATGAACAAATTAAGTTAAAGAAGAAAACGTCAAGAAAAGTGGAGAATAAAAGGAAGAGTGAGTGATAAATGAGATGGGGGCTTGGTGGTCTCTACAAAATCATGAAAGGCACGTGGGATAATATTACAGATCCTGTGGCCGTAATTAATGTAGGGCATGTCGGAAAAGTTGAGTTTGAATGTTGACGAAGCTCCTTCCATTCAACATTTCAAGGTTACTTTTCTCTTTTCAAATTTCATCCACGTGAAACGCAATATATATATATATAAATCTACAATCTGCATTAATTTATTAATGTCCACCTTCTGTGAATCATTGATGAACAAAAGTATACTTAATATAATTATATATTTTTATAATTAATTTAATTTATAAGTTGTATCTACTTATTTTTTCAACTGGTCCATACAATGGCTGTACTGACAACAAAGGAAAAAGAACTTCACCCAATGGATGGTTTTCTGGAATATTCTGTCCAACACTCCAAATGGCTATCCTACAAGCTGAATCAAACAAACACTTGAAGGATAACTGGACCACTTTGCTTTCATGATCTTGGTTTCTCAGTCCTTTATTTTCTGAAACTGAGTGCCTATTTCTCTGACTTTCAACAAGTCATTGAAGGTACCTGATTATTCCATACTTAGCACAGACAAAGACAGTAAGGTATATATAGTATATGGCTTTGTTCAGACTGATAATTGACCGAGTCTGGTTCTGTGTTTCAACGCTTTGGGAGCTACAAGATATGCGATTTTCAGAAATCTTGGAAGACTTGAGAAATGTGGTAATGGCTATTATCTCTGGTTTTCTCTCCTGTTTCACAGCACTCAGAAGACCAATCAGATGAGGGTGAAGCTGAATGCTTCTGTTCTCTGTCCTCAATCTTTTCCCTTTCTGTTTACTTTACCACCTTGGATCAAACCCATTTCAAAGCTTTCATTTTTCTTCTTCTTTTTCTGTTTTCTTCTTCCCTTACCCTTGTTATACACCTGATCTTTGCTAGAGATCAAGTTTTGGATGAAGTAGTTTTAGACGGCTTCTGTGACCAAGCAATCAAAAACTGGATCTTGTCGTCCATAACTAGAATAGTATTTCAGTACAAGGTACGTCCACGTATACTTTATCCACACTTTAGGACATGTTATATATATATATATTTCTTAACTTTAAGGTGAAGTGGTCTTCGACAATTTTCAAGCTTATTTCAGGTTTTATTTTAAACAAAAACTTGAGTTCGAGTTTGGATCCTTTAAAAGTTAAGCTCGCAGTATGCTCGTGATGAGATATTTGTGAATGAGAAGAGAAGATGGGTTGATTCAGATTCAGCATTATTATTGTTGTTTTTGAAGTCATGTTTTTGGTGGCTGATTTATTTATGGATATATCAAATCTGAGAGACTGGAGAGGAAATCTGCATATACAGAATGATAAATTCATTGATATGAACACATTTGATCTCTATGCTGCTGGGTTTTGTGGAAGGGAGTTTAGTGCCACATTCTTTTTCTCATTTTCCTCTTTTGATTATGTATACTGATCCTCTGCAACGTAATGGCTTGGTCTGTTGGGCAGTGAACCCAATCTGAAAATTTCCAAGTGTCATTGGATTAATCTCTTTTTGACTGCTCAAATGAAAGCAGTACATTATATATATATATATATATATATATATATATAAACTGAAAATAAACTATAACCTAACATGATTAAATATTAATATAAGGAACAAAATCGTATTAAAATTTGTGAGTCATAGAGTTTGATACATATAAAAGGTCATGATTAATTGTAATATACTTGAAAATAAATGAAAGAAACTTATTCACTTTATTTTTTATTTTTTTCTCCCTATAATAATAATTATTTTTAGAATAGTTATATGATTATATCTGACTAACTCTTAAAAATTTAAAATATAATCTGTATAAATAATTATCATACCATCAAACTAAAACTTTCATATACATATATAATATTATATAGATTAAATGTGTTAAAATGTACTTTTTTTATATTCTTGGAGTATCAAATTAGTTTTTATTAAATTCTTTTTTTTTCATGTTTTTTCTGATAAAAATTAATTTAATAAAAAGTAATTTGATACTCCAAGAATAAAAAGTAATTTGCTCTTTGGGGCCTCGCTCCTCGGAAGTTAGCAGCTTGGAACAGGAAGAGCAGAGGGAAGCGAAATGTCTTCTGGTCACTTGCTGCAACCACAGCAACGCACTCTGAAACGTTTCTATGAACTTAAGAGAAAATTCTCTTTTACCTTGGGATTTCAAAACAACTTTCAACAGTGCAAGAAAAATTTCAAGGAAGAAAGATAACATTGAAGGTTATTTTCAGCACGAACACCAGCTGTTTGATGAAAGACAGAAAATGTTAGCTCATCTTAGAGCTTATTTAATGCATCCATGTACTTCTTTTCATTCAATTCCTTCAATGCTGAATTTAAGATCAAAGCTTGAGGTTTTTTTCTGTGGTTATAAAGGAGGAAATACTTGGCTGATCGATGGGCAACTGCTAATTCTGGGCACAAGTATTTTGCCCAGATTGAGATACAAGAAAGAATATATGTCTTAGTTTCCAAATATATATGGTTTTAAGAGAATGCCCCATATAATAATATATAATTGCAAAATGAAGTTTCGTGGAATTGAATCGAGGGTAACTAAATTACTAGTACTAATCATTGTCATATCAGAGGAAACTGCATATGCTAAAGCCCGTATGCTATGTTTGTTTGAGAGTGAGGACAACTTTTGATCACTGAAGGGTTTGCAAAATACTGCCATTGCATTAGGATCTTTCCAATGTTACATATATAATTGCTTTTGTTTAAAGAAGAGAGGAGTTTATTTATTGCTTTATGCTATCCTATGGTGAAAATGGAGAATAATTTTTAGGCATGGATTTTCACATGGATGGTTTCTTGTGGAGCCTCTTTCTTTACACTTAGACTCAGTGTTGTGGGGGAGTTGGTTATAGGATGTATTACAGTTACATCATAATCTCCATGGAATAGTGAAATATCCACGAATCCTTTGCAATCTGCTTTGGCTTCCTGAGGCCCGGACTTCCACTCATCAATCAGCTTGTCCACAATGTCTCCAGCTGGAGTATTGTGGAAATTTTCATCCGTGAGGGCCATGTCTTTGAAACCAGCCATTGCTGGACCAGCAAAAGTTATAATCCCTTGAACGGCAGGATGAGAATAGCCCTCCCGTAGTATCTCCTCCAAGTACTCTGCCTGCCCAAGAATCAAGAATGAGAAAATAATTGTTTACACACAAGATGGTAAGATACTAATAAGTAATAACCAATAAAATACCTAGAGTCCTAGATATTCTGTGTGTTACTTTGGTTGGATTTTGTTTCAGTCAGGTTCCTTATCATTTTTATTTTCTATCTTCAAGACCTACAGGAGTATTGATTTTGATATAATATGCAGTTGCGAACTATGATGCCTGAATAGTTACCTTTGTATTGTAAAATTTTGTTGTCAGATGAAATGAAATAGAATGATGATGCAGTCATTCTGGAATATAAAAATTTTGTTGCTTTTTCTTCCTAATAAATAAAACAGAACAAATTGATGGTTTTCATATTAAACCATGGGGAATTATTTACACTATGATTTATTTTTGCAATAACTAGAAGGTTCTGTAAAAAAAGGATAATTCTTTGAAAGAAGAGAATTATTAGATTCATTTAAAAGTAACAAGTTACTTTGAAGTAGTGGCAAAACCTGATTTGGGTCTTTATCCACGCTCACTTCTGTGAGCCATATGGGAAGTCCAGTTGTGCCAAGAGCATCCAGAACAGATCTCATGTAAGCTATATTTGGCTGGCCAGAAACAAAATGGCCTTGCAACCCTATTCCTGCTGATATTCCATCACTTCCTGGAAATAATAGAATCTCCTGAAGTTTCTTCTTATAATTGACTGGGCTGGCTACCTTATCCCCACTATATTCAATGGTGTTATACTCATTCATGAACATAGTTGTCTTTGGATCAAGCTGGTAAGCTATAGAGTAAAATGCTGCAGAAGCATTTTCACCAAGTTTATCCTCAAAAAATCTGAAGTGGAGATTCTCATTAACCACATCCCATGCAATCATTTCCCCTTTATATCTTGAAACCACAGAATTTATTCTCTTTGCTGCTGCTTTTTGTAATTCCTCAGGAGATAGGGATTTGACCCATTCAGGCTGCTGTTTTGGATTGTCCCAGAAAATATTATGACCTCTGACAGAAATACCATTCTGTTTGGTGAATTCCAGCATGGCATCTGCAGTAGTATAGTTTTCTTCACCTGGCTTTTTCTCTGTGCTATACCACTTCATCTCATTGGTGAAAGTTGCAAATTTGAATCTTGACACAAACCAGGTCTGGTAATCAGTGCTTCTTAGAATATTATAGTTCATACCACATCCAAATGGGAAGCCGGACTGTGTTTGTTTAATATAGACTTTTGCTCCTACCAATGCTGTTTCATTTATGTGAGTTACCTGGAGTCTCACCTTGCGTTTACGTACCTGCAAGATTTAAATCAAGACTTAGCTCTAATGTAAATTTTTTCTTGATTTTGTTAATGTAATTTGGAAGGGAGCAAATTTAAAGCATTTTTTCTTACAAGTTTTAAAGCCAACGCTTTCAGTATTCTTCTTACAAGTTTTAAAGCAGAATTCTGAAAGCGTTGGCATTTTCTATTGAGGAGTAGGAAGGAAGAAACTTCAATAGCTTATTCCTCCCTCCTGAAAAACACGGGGATCTATCTGAAAGTGGTAACAACTATAAGCATCACCATTCATGTAAATTCCAAGGATCTATTAACAAAAATTATGTACTTGTTTACCTTCTCAATGCTGTTGTCTTGATGTAATCTCCATTCGTTTTTGGTGAATGGCTGTAATGAGACACTGTCAACCCATATTTCCACTGCCGCATTCTGGCTCTGCATTGTTGTCAAAAATCAAAATCAGTCCCTTTGATCATGCTATTTTTCCTCTACTTATGGATTTTATGTAACTTTCTATCATGTATAACTCTTTTACATGCTTTCTGTACCCCAAAAGGAACTTTTACATGCCCTTAAATGAGCATGATTTAAAATGTATTTAATTGAAAATTCAAAATAATCATAGACTTAATTTTGTTATCCGCATTTGCACAAGTCATGTCTAGGATTAAGTGTAATAAGGAGCGATAACAAAAGTGTTGAAACCTATACTTCATGATAAAGGACAAAACATGACAAGATCCAGAGCAAAAATTTACAACCTTTTTCTTTTCCTTGAAACAAAAGTATGTCTGAAGCATGAACTTGGCAAAATCCATTTCTTATTGAGCCTCTTTATATGTTATGAACTTATTAAATCATCATTTTTTTTTCTTGTTTCTGAAGCTTATTGCTTGGCCGGTATAACCACTTTAAAAGCTATCAGTTTGGTTCCTGGCATAGTAAACTACTCAAGTATATAAAATGCATATTTACCACGAAGAGAATCTCAGCAGAGCTTGAGAAATTTGCCACTATGCCACCTTTTAGCAGAGTCCAGCATCCATGCTCTGCTATGACTTGGCCACCTCGTATCAGTTCACTTCTTTTAGTTTTAAATACAACTGACACAGTCTCACTTCCTTCACGGAGTTGAACCCAAGCTGAATGTGAAGAAAGGAGGAAAAAGATGTCATATCAAGTAGAATGGACTCTGATAGAAAAACCAGTTATAATCACTTTTTCTTTTTAATCATATTTTAAAATAACTGTGTATATATGAAAGCAGTGTTATTTGGTCTTAATGAATGCTACTTCAGCATTGTCTTCAAACTTGACAGAACAGAAATAGAAGTTACCAGAAAAGCTGTATAGCTTTCCTTTCTCAAGTTGGACCTTCTGTGAGAAACTATCTAATGGATGTGTTCTGTTGCTTGCAACAATGAATCTATTGCCTTCCTTTGATAATCTTTCTTCAATTGCTCCTTTCCCAATAACTTTCCAACCCTCTAAGCTGTGATCAAATTCTGGATTTACTATAATGCCTCCTCCATATTGAGCTCTCTGGGGTTCTGCCAAGCACTGCATGATCAAAATATCGGCAACTGGTGTTGTAAATAAATTTTATGGATAGCAAATAGTTTTAGTTGCAAAGAACAAAATAAGGACTTGTTTTATTTTTGAAATAACCAATGTGGGAATTCCATATACACACTAAAAGGTACTCTTTAGTTCAGAAACAAAAAGACCCACAAAACCAACAGCTATTAAGTTTAGGAATTGATTTCTGAAGGAAACCAGGCATGAATGGTATGACTGATTTAAGTTAGTTGTTGAATATTGTGCTTGAGAAGAGAAAAAGAAATATGTATTTCACAGTGATTTTGGACAAATTAGGAGTATTCTAGTTTTCTAGATTAGTATGAGACTCTATAAGAAAGTGTTCTTGCCTCAATAGTTGCAGAATAATCATAAGAGAAAGCATTAACGCTAAGCCCTGCATATGTTGAGCAGATATATTAGTTAATTCCATAACTGGTACTGAAAGAAAGATACAGAGAGAGAGAGATAGAAACCTGAAATCAGTAAAAGGCTTGAGGTAAGCAATAAAAGGTAGACTTCAGCTGCAATAACCTTCATCTCTTTACCACTCAGGGAAGCCTTCTCTGAATTTTATGTTAATAATGGGGAGATATTTGTATTAACACCCCAAATTCAATTTCTGCCAGAAGAATAGATGCTGCTTTTGGCTTCAAATGCAATTAGGGAGGACAGGGCCAATGAGAAATGTCACAGAGATACATACAGTTATAGTACAGAAACAAAGCAGCAGGTTTATTAATTCTGAAGGGGAAAGCACAAACAAACAAACAAACAAACGACCATTTGTAATGTCAGGTCCCGTGAACTATCTTAAGCTCTGTGTAAGTGTTGAAAGCACTACGATAGTGATGGAAAATGGGATAAAAATATTAGAAGTGCTATGGTTAAAATGATGATATGAGTAATTATTTGTAAATTAGGGATTTATGATATGAATAATAATTAAATAATAAGAAATGAGAAAGCTATTTATATAAGCATAAAACTTGATTGAGGCTTATTTTTAAGAATGATGATCTCATGAACTCGAGTTCATCACGAACTCTATATATGATAACTTTTTATAATAAAAATTAATTTCATACTTAATAAAATGTAATTTTAAATTTATTTCAAATGAATTTTGTTTGCAAAGTTAACATGTATCATAAATCCTTAATTTACAAATAAGTGCCCATATTATCATTAACGGCAGGCCTAATATTCTTATCCTATATTTCATCAAATAGTTGAAAGATAAATATGAGCAGCATGAACAAATCCTGATGGCCGGTGCTAAAATTAAAGTGATATGTGCGCAAGGATATTGTACTTTAATACCTTTCCAAATTCCAAGTTCATATCACCTAACTAGGAGAAATAATTAATGATTTGAAAGGATATAATTTGTCTTTGTGTAAAATATGGACATTATGCACATCTATATTTATCTATATTTAAGGAAATTAAGCAATCCATTATAGTTTTTTGTTATGCATTTTTTTTTTCATTTTCTAATTCAGTAGATTTGGCATTATTAATATATCATCATGTGTGGTAAATTAAGCCTGCTATATTATGTATGTATTTCTGTATTCTAAATTAACTGAATATTTGCCCTTTCTTTTTTAACAAATAAGAAATATACCATTTCAACTGAGAAGAAAAAGAAAAACATGTTTGGTCAATACAAAAAGCAATGGCAAATATGTAACAATCAATTTTTTTTTTTTTTTGTACTTGATTGGTTATGAAATGTAGTTTTCTTTTTTTTTACATAAAAGTTGATATGGAGGAAAGTTATTTTATTTTAAGGTCATGCCATAAATTTTAACAAAGACTTACTAAAATAAATTACTAACAGCAAAAATTAAACTATTTTATGTGAAGTATTTTAATTTAACCAACCCCCATTGGCATTATAAAATGTAATTTGGTTTATTAGTGAAAGCTTTGCGATCATTTTGCACAACCAACTAGATTATAAGTGGCATATGAAGAGGAATGCATCTTTGTAATTAGATAGATAATCATGGTGCCTATATTTAGCTTTATCACATAAACATATTTTTTATTAATTGATAATGTAATTCACGGATATGAGTAGCATAGCATTCATCTTATTTGATATTCACTGTATCAATTATATAAAATATATTTGATGTAGAAGTTAAAATTTAATAATAAAAAACTAATAAAATATACCATAAGTATTAACTTACATATTAAATTAATCTATTTAGACTTATAAGCCTTTCGTACCATCTGCTTAGCTTTTTTGAATCGGTAATTGTTTCTTTTGGAATGTGAATAAGGATTATTTATAATGTTTTAAAATAATTATTTAAAAATTATAGTTTTGAATAGTCTTTGAGAGTTATTTATATTTATATTAATACATAGGCATTAATTTAAGGGTTAGACTAAAGACTAAATTTGTTATTATCATTATTATATTACCTTTTTATTTCTTAAAAAAATATAATAAATAGTTAAAATTTTAAATAATTTTATTTATAAAATGGATTGACATGTACCTTAATGCATGTCAAGGCATTAGTCTTTATTATTGTATTTTTTTTTTTGTCGATAAATAGCAATTAAACCTTAGGGGGTGAGGTTTATTATTGTATTTACTATTTGAATTATATTAACTTTTATTTAATATTTTTTTTTATGTAAATAGATTTGAGGCAAATAGGTTTGAGCATATGAAAAAAAATAAAAAATCACTCATTTAAAATTTTTTTCAGGTAAATGAGTTTGGATTCAAGTATTTGAGGATTAAATGGAATGGAGATGAGTCTTAAATTAGATAGTTGCAGGGTCTGGATTTGAGCATCGAACTAATATATTTTGGATTCAAATTATTTAAAATTATTTTGAAAACTTAAGATAAATTTCGAAGAGAGAAAGAGATATATGAGTAGGACGTTTACAATACAAGTAGCCCCACTCATTTGATGTGATCATATGGGTCCTACTCACTTGATTTATCTCTTTCTTTTTCTAAAATTTATATGGTAAATTTTATAAAGAATTTTAGAGAATCTGAATACATATGTTTTTATTAGGTGTTATACTACCTTACTTGTGCTCTACTCTGGCCATTTCTATGACCATTTTTATCCCAATACGAGAAAATTTTACTTATACATATTCCATCACGTTACTTGTACAATATTTAATAAATATAAATTATATGTGTATTTTTAATGAGATAAAATAAAGGGAAGCATTCTGGTTTGTTTTAATATTTTTTTAATATTTTTAATTTTATAAAATTAATTAATTATATATTTATATGATGTATTTTATTAGAATTTTTTGAGATGTTTTTGTATTTTTTTCAAAATTTTTTAAGTTACAAATGAATAGTAAAAAAATTATAAATAAATAATAAAAAGAATATAAAAAATTCAAAAAAAATTTTAAAACATCTTAAAAAATTCTAAAAAATATATATAAGATAAAAAATAGTTAATTAATTTTAAAAAATTAAAAAAATAGAAAAAAATAAAAAAAAATAAAAAAAAAATGGGAGTGGCTGTAGGATAGCCACTCCCTTATAAAAAATTACTTTTTAGCCTAACCCTAAAAGTCTTGAGACGGTCTAGCCTAGTAAAAAAAATAGTTAAAAACTGAATAAATAATAAAAAAAATTGTCAAAAGCTAAATATATAGGTTAAATTTAATTTGTATTATAAATTTACATGTTAAAGTTAAGTGAATATTAATTTATCATATCTTACCTTTTTTTTAACATGTATTACTTTTATTTTATGAAAATTATGATCCACCCATAGAACTACTCCTAAGAGTCATGGCTATAGGGCTGGCCCTCGCAATCCCATACGTTCAGGCCAAGCCTTTACCTTAAGGGCTTATTTTACTATATCCTTTAAAAAAAAATTTAAAAATAATATAATAATTAATTTGGTCACTTATCCCTTATATATATATATATATATATATATATATATATATATATATATGAAATATTATCATACCACCCCACCCCGGTTTTTATTTTTTTTTTTTTTCTATTTTTTATGTTTTTTTTTTAAATTTGTTTTACTTTTTAAAATTAATTTTTTTTAAAACGTTTTTATATTTTTAAAAAATATTTTTTGTTTATAAGTGAATAGTATCAAAAAAGTATAAATGAATAGTGTATAGGAGATATCAAAAAATTTTAAAAAAATTCTAAAAAATTTTAAAAAATTATATGACATAAATATTAATTAATTAATTAATGTTAAAAAGTAAAAAAAATTAAGCCGAAAAATTAAAAAAACACTACTTTTTTATCTGAGATGTACGGTACAACTCCAAAAATGGGACTGTACCATAGTGTTGCCCTATATATATATATATATATATATATATATTTGTCATGGCTTATTTTGAATGCAGCGGATGGAGTCCAGTTAGCCCGATTCTAGCCCATCTTCATAACAGAACACGTTGCCTTTCGCCATATTTAGTTGCTTCTCTGACTGGCTAAATTTGATATGGACATGTACTTAAATATCTTCAAATCTTCCACTGTCTTAGAAGTTAGAATCCTATTTAAATACAATTTGCCTGTTAATTCTAGATATTTGATTTCATTATTTACACTCTATGATTCTAGAACTTCCTATAACTCTATGAATTCTCTTTATATATATATCTTTTACATTATCTTATATGGCTTTTGCTAACTTGATGGAGCCACCACTCCATTTAATTAGGTCTTCACCTAATTTCCTCCATATATCTGCCTATTGAAGTCTTTGTTAATAAGTGTTCACTTAAAAGTTCGTCACAGTTAACATGTTTATATATCAATTAATTTGATTTATTTATTTTTAATAAATCACCAAGTTTTTAGAATTATTGGGATTAATTTATTGGAATATTTTGATTTAATAAAATGGATCAAATGTTAGCCCAATAATATAAACTAAATATTTAATAATAAGTGATCAATTGGGTAAGTCTCACCTTGTTGGGCTTGAGCCCAAAATAAATGTAATAGGAACAATGTAAGGCCAAATTGGGTGATTATCCATGATGGGTAGATAATTGTCGGCTCAAATATACAAGGACTTAGTCTCTTCACTAACCTTACATAACAATTGATTTTCCCATCTAAACAGTTACAGTAAAGTAAAGAGTAAGGTGAGAAAATCTAAACCAAACGTAGACTTGTGAACACGTTATAGTTAGTGTTGATGCATTGGCATCGTCTTGTCCACGCTATTGCTGATTTGTCCCTAGCGTTGTGGGGTGGCTCTTCAGGAATCGAACCCCTCCCACATTGGTGATCGCAAGGGTGATCCTGATACCACTTGAGCTTAAGTGGTAT
>JASKGM010094341.1:0-13003 GCA_034509205.1 Ceratonia siliqua
TAAGAAAATGCAACTAGTAACACTCTCTTCTGAGAGTCTTATCTAAATTCAAGCCTTCTTTTCCAAATTTGGTGATTGAAGTCATAGACAAGTTGATAAAATCGCCACTCTTTCTTTGAAATGGAGATTTTTTTCAAGAGTGGTACATTATCATAATTTTTCTTATTTGTTAATATAACATTTGATATTACTTTTTATTTTAAAAATGATATTTATTTTCTTTATGAAAGTAAAAAATATATTAATTTAATTTAAATAAAAAAGTTATGATAATTTACCATGACAGAAGAAGGAATAAGGATCCCGTGTTGTTCAACAGCACGGGTTGAGATTGAAGAGATCAGGTCGTAAATTTTTTTTAAAAGAAGTACCTTGTAATACATGTAAAACAAATTAAGATTAAATTATAACTATTTAACACGTGTTAAATAATTACGGTTGAACGAGAGCATGTGAAGTTCGGGTCCCAAAAAATCCCAAAAGAAGACAGCCTCCCACTAGGAGAGGAGACTAGTACAACAGAAAAACAAAGGGAAAAGAAAGGTCAGCCCCTAAAACTAGTGGCGAGAAGGGGATACACTGCTGGGGGAGAATGGTCGTTTTCCTTTTTGGGCCATGAAAGATTTAATGGCCCAAAATGCGCCTAATCTACAGGCTAGTAATTTGGGCCTCTACCCCTCGTCAGTTATCACTTGGGCCTTAGCTTAAAATGGGAATCTAACATTAAAATCAGCTAACTTCTTATAATGGGTCACAAGTCATACTTCGGCCCAGAATAATATGGCAAGGCAGATTTGAATTCTCTCATATTTATCTTTATCTTTAGAGAAAAATAAATACAATATTTATGGGTTCTCAAATTATGTAAATAAGATTTATTAATTAAATAATAAGTCTCATATATTAAGTCATTCTTCATGTAATATGAGAAAATTCTAATGGAAGCAAGACTGGCACATTCTTTTGTTTCATGGAAAATAGCAACATTTTGACCACAAAGAAAGGGAAAATAGCAACATTATAGAAATTGCCACAGTTTTTTTTTGTAAATTTAACTTAATAAAGTTTTAATATGTTATTTTGAACTAAAGCAAATACTTTAATAATGTTCAGTTAAAATAGAAAAATACAAAATTTCTAATAAATACTTTGCCATATATATATTTGAAAATCTCAGAATAATAGACCATGCTGTTGATGCTAAAATTAGGGTTGAACAACGGTTCGGGTATAACTGACAAATCGTCCAAACCAACCCAAACCGCAGTCAAAACCGAACCAAATCGAGGTGGAGGTGGATTGGTTTGGTCTAAAAATATGCAAACCGAAGGATGGTGATTCGGTCAGCGGTTTGGTGGTTTGAAAACCCTTATAAACCGAACCAAACCGTCCATAATACCTTTTAAGTTTTAACCTTTAGGCTTTATCAGTTTATTCTTTATTGCTTCATGTTTACATAGGTATTATTAACTAATAAGTAGTTTCTTACTTTTTCTTATCAATTTTTTTCTTGCATTATAATTGCAAGTTGCAACATAACTTCTATCCATTTTTATATATTTATTGCTTTATTATTTTGCCTTGCATGAAAAAAGTACCTCTATATGCATATTTAGTTGAGTTCAAAACAACATGTATAATAATATAATATATAAGATTGTTTGATGTATGAAAACCGTGAAACCGAACCAAACCAACCCAAATGTGTTTGGGTTGGTTTGGTTCGGTTGCAAGTTCAAAAATACACAAAACCAAACCAACCAAAATCATTTTTTTTTCAATGGTGCGATTGGCGGTTTGGTGCAAAACTGCACCAAACCGCACCATGTGCAGCCCTAGCTAAAATCATGCGAAGGTGAAGATCAACTTTAAGTACAATTTGATTCATTGGAATACCCTATTTTAGGTCAAAAAATGTTAGTTAAGGAATTAAATTTGGTTCTAGTTTACCAAAGGTCGCAATTAGCATGTAATGGGATAATAATAATTTTTTTGTAATTTAATCATTTTTTATAAAATAAAAAAAGCATAAACAGTAACAGGCAATAAATAAAAATTTGGTGTTCACTCCTAATTTTCTCATTATTTTAATAGTAAGGTGGGAAATTTTATTAAAACAAATAAAAAGAGAGTACATCTATTACAAAAGTCATAAACAGGCGACTCATCGAGAGATTACTGGCCTACTAAACTTAGCAATTTTAGATGTAAACTTAAAAGATTGAATTTTTTTTATATAAAGTAAAGTTTGAAATTTATCCGAACGTAAAATAATAAATTAAATTAAAGGAATGTTATTACATCTACAAGAAAAAGAATATATTTTTTATATAATTTTTTTACTGTTAGTATCTCATATTTCATAACAAGAAGTAATTAATATGGATCACAAAAGTTAAAACAAAAAAATTATTACTAAGTGTTATAGATATATTTTAGTCCCACAAAGGTTTTTATGGTACCTAATTTTTTCATAGGTGCTTCTGGAACATGTAAAATGGGGCATCTTTATATGGTATTATGAAATACAATGGGAAAATAGGCTACAACCAATAGAGGTGGTTATTTTTCTATAGTCCCATTTTAGAGATAGTAGGAAAATTTAAATATTCTTTTAAAGAATATTTTTTAATTTTTTAATAGTAATAAATTAATTATAAATTAGAAAACAAATACAATAAAAAATTTAAAAAGAATAATGTATTTAAAAAAGAAGAAAATTTAAAGAAGAAAATTTTAAAAATATAAAAACATCTCAAAAAATTATAATAAATAAAGAATAGATAAAGAATATAACAAAATAACAAAATAAAAGAAAAAGAAAAAGAAAAAAAGATGGAGGACCAAAAAATGGGGAGGGGAACTGTAGCTGGGGTACGGTAGCATAGACGTGCCGCTGTGCTTCGGCTACTTTTCTTCTCGAGGCAGATCACGCCAATAACCTTTCCCTACAACTTAGACATACCTTGGGTGGGTCTTCCAGATATTTACCTTGTAAATAGAAGGAGGTTGTACATTGCTATTTTTATGGCTCTTTGTTGCGGCAATATTATGATAACATGCTGTAGCCTCCTTGCTTTTCATGGAGCTTCTTAACTCTTGTAGAACTTGTATACATTTTGCTCATTTGTAATTACTTCATTGAGAGAAATCAATATACACAAACTCTTCCAAAATATTTCATGGTATTAAAGCCTGGCTTGTAACATCCAAGACTACCAGTGAACACATGCTCAGATTTCCTAAGAATGTCGACGACCAGAGAAATCACTCTGGCCACTGAGCAGCATGGTAGTGTTGAAGCATCTTCTGCATATTATTTATACCCTTCAGATGGTCCCAGACAATTGTAAGCTTCGGAGCTTCTACGTTAAACCAACTATGAAGAGTGGGCAGCAGACATGAAGGAAGCTCTATTTGCCAAAGACAAAGTTGGCTTCATTGATGGAGAAATTCCCATGCCAGAGGAAGGCCCCCTAGACCTGTAGAACTAGCTCCGTTGTGACAGCATAGTGAGGGGATGACTTAAGACTACCATTGAGAAACAAGTCAGAAACAATGTGCTCTTCGCCAAAACTGCCAGGGATATTTGGCTTGGTGATTACAATGATTTTTATACATATATTTGCCCTCATATTTAGTGGCTTAAGACTCTTTGATGCTTAATTGTATGATTTTGATCATGCTATGTGACTTTTTGGTCATTTGAGAATAAATTGTTTATTCCGATAAAAATGGAAGTATTGATCCTGTTTGTGTATTTTGGGCACATCTTTTATTCTAGCCATCTAATTGAGCTGATCCTTGTTTTGTAAGAAAGCTAAGACATAGCCCTACAACTTCCATGGAGGGTCCAAGGCTTGATTTGTATGTTTGGAGGCCGAATCAGTCCTGGAAGCAGAAGTCAGGTAGCTGTCCTGTTGCTGGATCACTAGACCCGCGTCCAGTAAATTACCCATATCTAGAAGATTAGAAGCCCAATTGGGTCCAAACTAACTCCATTAATTAGTTCGCATCCAGTCAAACAAGTCTTATGAAGATCAGACACTACGTCGTTTTGGCCAATTCTAGGTTTGAAGTTTACTTCTCAATTATGGCGGGTTAGAGGCTGGTGCAGTGTTTTGGCCATAACATAAGTTATACAATTCCAAATTAAGCGAGGTCAGAGCCTATGGATTAAGGAGAGTCAGATCTCAGTTGGGGCAAGTATGTAATTCCCACAAGGTAGAGTCAGTGTTTTAACTTAGGTCTCAAACTCGAATTAGGGCAGTAGTTGGTTTTTATTCTTCTCCCCCATCATCTTTTCTCTTCTCTCCGATGGAAGTTGTGGTGGCTGCAACCATGGAGGGCTAATTTCTTAGATCAATTCAGGGATTTCACCTTCTTTCTGGTTTGGTTTGAGACCTTGTTCTTAAATTCTTATTAATTGTAATTAACTTTCTCTTTATCTTTCGTTTTTGATCTCACTTGCATGGACATATGTTAATATGGCCAATTGACATGAATTCATGTATTATGTGATCTTGAGTATATTCATATTGGATTGTGATATATTTTGGTTAGTTGATCATTGTTTATCACATAAGAGATGAGGGTTAAGTGATTGCACGAAAGGTGTTTGATGAATTGCTTGACTAACCGAATCCTTGAGCCTAAGTAAGTTTACTAGTGTTTGATTGCGTGGTTGTTTGATCTTCTCTAGTATTGTTTACTGAATTATAGGTGATCATCTAGTAGAGAATTCAAGGATTATTGATGGGGTTCCAGGTAATCCTAGGTTAGGGGTTAATTGTGATTAATTGCATGGTTAGCGGCCAGTGAAAAATCAACCAAAAGAATAGTGTTTTCCTTGGATTGATGATCATTTTAAGTGTACTTTACTTTCAATTTAAATTTTGTTTTTTTTTCATACATTGAAGCATAAACAAAGCCCCTATCTTTAACTTTGAATTGGTAGGATTTAATTAGATGATCTTTAGGGTACGGTCCGATTCATTCCCTTTTTGCTACAATTAAGGGTTAAATTGAGTAATTAGTAATTTTTTTAGTCTTGATAGCGATTACTTGACTTGGAGGAGAGATTTGGCAAAGTTAGCAGATCGAAAGTCTTTGAAATATGGAGGGCAATAACCTTGCTATGCCAAGAGAGGGTTCCGGTTGCTACTACCTCAAACTCAAAGGTATGTGGGACGAAATGTACTCATTGTGCCTATTACCAAAATGCCTGTGTAGAGGTTGTAATTATGACATTCAGAAGCAGCTAACAGAAATGATGGAGGAAGATCAAAAGTATGAGTTTCTGATGGGTCTTGATGAAGCGTCTACTGTCGTGAAAACTCATATTTTGAGTAGTAAGCCTACTCCAAGTTTGGGAATAGCCTACCATCTTGTGTCTCAAGATGAGCAGCAGAGAAACATATTTGCCACTCGACAACCTACCATTGAAGCTGTAGCTTTCCAAACTCAAAACCATCATGGTGAAAAGGAAGAAGGAGACCAAAGAAACAATAAGAAAGATAGGCCTTTATGTAGCCACTGCCAAAAGACTGGGCACATTGAAGAACACTGCTATGAAATAATTGGCAGCACAAGGAGGGCAAAAAAACAGCAGAAGAGAGAAAGCCCCCCAATTTGAAGACTATAGAAAGGGACTAAAAGCAGCTCAAGTTAAAGTGGAAGAAACTCCCATTCCAAGCATAACACAAGACCAGTATACTCGCGTCATGCAACATTTGAAGGGAGATTTTAAAGCTTTAAAAATGATATCTTGGCCCACCACTCTAGTAGCAAAACATAGTCGGTAAGATCACAACTGACAAGTTATGGATAATAAACACTGGTGCCACAAAACACATTGCTTCCAATTTAGATCTCCTAGAAGAAACACAAGTAACTATTGGGGAACCACCTGTGAAAATCCTTAATGGGGAAAAGATACCTGTTCAAGGGATTGGGAAAGCATATATTCCCAATAGCATCAAAGTTGATCATGTACTAAGTATTTCAGATTTTTAGTGTAACCTACTCTCAGTTACTAGGTTGAAAAAAAAACATAATTATGTATTAACCTTTTTGGCAGATTTCTATGTTGCATAGGACCTTGCTGATTAGTCTGGGTAGATAGTACGATGGTGTCATACCCCAATTCCAGGCACATGACTAGCATAAGAAACTACTTAACACCCTTCAAGCTCTTTTTAAACTATACATTAACTACTCAAAGACTCAATGAAATAAAATAAAACATATTCATATTAGAGTACTTAAAAGAATTTACTTCAAATCCATTATGTATAAATTTTGACAGAGTTTCCCTTGAAATAAAAAATATTCTAGGGGTGTAACAAACCCCACCAAAAACATGCAAAAACAACAGACAAACCACATAGCCCATACGGCTAAGTTCAACATCAAATTGTTAAATACAACAAAACCACAAAACAACTAAATGTAACTCCTAGCCAACATATCCATAAAGCTCACAAAGTTCCCCTATTGATGATACGAAACAAGCCTACCACTTTCTACTAGCAAGCTCAAGATTGGTGAGTGAAATCACTTATCTTCGAATATAATGAGTCCCAAAAATATTATGTATTACTTTAAAATACATAAAGAATATCAATTATGCAACTTACAAGTAATACACATTATTCTGGGAATCATTAAAATAATATCGTATTAAAGAACTGTAAAGTCCATCCCACAAAAATAAAAATTATATCAAAAAGTTTCACCTTCAAATAAAACAGTACTAGAATCCATAAATGTTCCATGGAAGAACCTAATCCTTAATCTAAGACTTTGATTTATTCCTGTCTCATTTGGCCATCCTGCCCCAATGGCAGTCCTCATTGGATTGGGATGTCGCAGGAAGAATTTAACCCTCTACTAGGATTCCCTAACTTAGTGGCAAAGGTTGAGACCTAGGTGCACTTAGTGGTTCTACCATAACTCCATCATGGATCCTAGAAGAAAATAAATACTTAAATCTAAATTCCCGATTTTCTCATCTTACTTTCATAGAAAATGCATTCTTCACCATCCAGTACTTTCATAAAAATTTCATAATAGCAAGAATCATTCCTTATCTCATAAGACTTCATCATATATCATAAACGTAGATTTCTAATTCAAAATAATCATAAATAAGATGCTTGAAATAGTTCATGAAATTATAATATTCTAGGTATTCAGAGATAAGAGAAATCCATTTACCTTGCTATTTTTTGGAAGATCTAATATATAACACCACCACTCTTGAGAATTTAGGCTACACCAAGTTAAACCAAGTAGACAAGGAAATTTTATTTATCTTCAGCTAATCCAAATGTTTCCAAATATTAACTGTAGTCAACAAGCAGGCTTTCAAACTCTAGCTCGGTGGAAATGAAATTGAACAACAATAGAAATTGAACAACAATAAAGCCCTTGTTAAGGATTGTATCAATAACAAAAAATTTTTAACCCATAAAGTTTAAAACTTCTTGAACAAGAAATGAGGAACTCTAAGCCCTAAAATCAAAAACATTTGGGGTGAAATGAACTAGACATGAGTGAGTACTAACCCATATTTTTTTTAGCCACAAAATCTACTCTGTTATGCTTTCCATTGTCAGCTAAAAATGTATTTGAGGTAAGGGAGCTGAAGTTAAATAAAATAAAAGAAGGGAAACCAAAAATCTAAGAAGAACCTGAGATTACTTAAGAGAGTATTCAGATGGAGAGAGTAAAATTTATGGACAACAACCACTTGGTTGGAAGAGAGAGCTAATGGAAAGAAATGGAGAGAAAACTAGAAAAATGGGAACGGATCCCATCCAGTCAAGTGCATCGTGGCCATCCCTTCGATTGGATAGCCACAATGCTGACACGTGTCTCATCCATTAAATTCTTTTTTTACTTTTTTACCTTTTTATTTTTTTACTTTCCCTTCTGATAATCCTTTTTTCTTTCCCCCGAAAGCTTCTCCCTTTTCCTCCTTCCTACTAAGTGCTACACCACCGCCCATTGTCTTCTCGCACCACCGGTGGTCGAAACTTACAACAGCTCTAATGTATTACCAACAACAACTTCCAGTAGCTTTTTTTTCGCTTCTCCCCTATTTGTTTTTCTCGTTGACAACAAAGGGAGTAAGTGCTGGATGAATTTTTCACCCTTAGTAAAGAAAGCTTACGGGCGTGGCAGCAAGTGCCATGCTTATGGACCAACATCTTTCCTATAATATTCTAAAGTAAGAATCCAAATTCTAATGTAATATCTCCACAAATTTTCTGAAATGGTGGTCAGAGGTGCTTTCCATAGAAGGCCACGTAGAAAATCTAGAAAACTATGAAGAATGATGAAAAGAAATGTATATAGTATCCAAAGGAATCTGATATGTTATTTTAAAAATCTATTTATACTTGTTACATGTGAAAACCCACTTTAACTAAATATTCTTTATGAGTCATGTACTCAGTTTTGCAAAAATGCTTAATGTCAACCTTCTAGTTTGAATTAAAATTTAAGGGAGTTTTGAGTTAATTTAAAACAAGAGATAAAAAATTTTAGCTTCGTTTGTATGATAATATTTTATTCAAAAAAAAAGTTCTAGATTTAAAATTCTCAATAAAATAATGAACATTACTTTTTAAATCAACATATTTGAAATTATGTAAATTTTCTTAAGATAAATGAGTAAAAAAATGCTTTATTTACAAAGGGTATTACATATGAGCTGTATTATCTTGAGCAAGTACATGAAGATGGGCGGGTTTCAATGCCAATGAAGGATAGCAGTCTTGAGATTTGGCATAGAAGACATAGGCATCCCTCTAATGTCAAGGCTCAAGAAATTAAGTCTGTTTCTAGTAATTATGATAGTAAAAATATTTTGCATTTTTGATTCTTATATTAGAGCAAAACTTACTAGACTTCCTTTTTCAATTAATTCAATTAAAATCTGCTCATTGTTTTGAAATGATTCATTGTGATTTGTGGGGTCTATATAAAATTGCATATCTTTCTGAGGCTCATTATTTTCTCTTTATAATTGATGACTACAGTAGAGGAGTATGTGTATATTTAATGAAACATAAATATGAAGTTAGCCATTTTTTTGCCTATGTTTTGCAATATGGTAAAAACACAATTTAGGAAGGAAGTCAGACAGATAAGAATAGACGATGATATAGAATTTCAATCCTATTACATGCTGGAATATTATACAGAACATGACATAAAATTGTAAACATCATGCATAAATACTCCTAAAAAAAATGGAGTGGTAGAAAGAAACCATAGACATATTTTAGAAATAGCACGCGCACTTAGATTTCAAGCAGGACTGACAATAAAAATCATGGGGAGAATGCATCCTTACTACAACTTATCTCATTATAAGCTGTCCTCTAAGTTCATAACAAATAAAACTCCTTATGAAATTCTCTTTGGTAAAGAACAAAGTTATGAGCATCTAAGAGTGTTTAGGTGTCTAACCTATATGCACAACAAAGGAATGAATAAATTTGGTGAAATGGGAGGCGATGTGCATTCATAGGATATCTCAATGGACAGAATGAATATAAAGTTTATGAAATGGAAACTCACAAATTACATACTTACAGGGACATTTTTTTCTTTGAAAATATTTTCACTTTTAAAGTTGATGACAAATTGCAAGGAAATTCCTCATAGTAAGGGAACAACGTCTCAGAAAGAGGCTAAGAAGGAGATGAGCTTGACAAAGGGGAGAGTTGGCCCAATCCAAAAACCACCGTGGAGCTCGATGCATCAATTGCCACCAACTTTCTCAGCTTTAGTGTAGTAGTGGAATAATGGCCTAATCTGGAGATAACCATGAGCCTAACTAGAAGGAGAAAGGTTGCAGGAGAAAACACCTTAGGGCTTCCTGGGTCAACTACCACAGATTTCCTCAGCTTTAGCCCAGCAATGGATCACGAGCCCAACCTGAGAGAATATAAGGGAAGATGGGCTAACACTCGTGACCACATTGAGCCTAGATTTTATTAACCTCTTTGCAAAAAGACATGCCAAGAAAATGATGAACTAAGTATAAGTGAAGTGAACCGAGATACACAATGGAGACCATGCAACTCACATTCATTAGGCTCTTGAGATTGCAGATGAAGGAGCTAAACCAGAAAAGTGCAGATATAGGTCCATTCAGCCCATCAAACAACCACCCAAGCATATGGAGGATTTCGAGACACAACTCCCTTTTTTCACAGCTACTCTAGGAGTTTCCAACACAAACTTGGTGACATATCCTTTATCTAACTATATTTGTTATAATAAATTTTCATCACTACATCAAGCATATTTGGGAGCAATTAGTACCCATGATGAGCCCAAGACTTATGCCTATGTAATGAAACATGCACATTGGCGGGAAGCAATGAGAAAAGAGATAGACAGTGCAAAATTAAAATATGGGAAGCTCCTTTGGCCTTTATGGACTTTGATGAAACAAAAAGAAAAAAGAAGATTATTACTCTCCAATCATCTTTTATTTGAAGTATGACGGCTAAGATTAAATATATGTGTGTCACAACAAGTGGGCTAGACTTTTACTAGTTGTACTATCATTACTTGACTTAATTTAGGTTATAAATAGATGTTCAAGGAACCTAGCCATTCAATTCATTCATTCCATTCTCTTCTCTCTTCTTCTTCAATAACTATTACTTTTTACATGGTATCAGAGTCTTGAAGAAAAATTCTAGAGTTTTAAGTTTAGTGATAATGTAGTTTTCATGGTCGGAACTCTAACCACTTACATGGCGAAGCTTCGGCCACATTTTTTCCATGTTCTTCTTTGTTTGCACTTTTCGAAGAATTTTTGGTGATTAGAGAATTTCCCAGCAGATATTCAACGAATTTTCCAGTGACCAAAAAATTTTCAATGGATTTCCAACAACTTTTCCAATGATCGAAATTTTTCCCAACATTCCTCACACAAGTTCTAGCCAGTGTCTTTTCTAACTATCTTTCAACCTACTTGTCTTGAGTAGTTTCCTCAATATTCTCCCAATTGGTTTACACTACTTGGGTTGCTTACTTAAGTTAAAATCTTAAAATTTTTCCTTAACCTGAGATGAGATGAGATGATTACAAATTTTGTAACAAGGGAGCATTATGGAATGCATCAGATGATTTTCCAGATTAAGATCACTAAGGAGGGAGATATACTTTACAGGAAATTTATTGGAATAAATTTAGTTTATTGATTTACCCAAGGAAAAACCTAAAATGAGCATGTTCCTACTGTTATGAGTTGAAATTCTCAATTGAATTGGTTCTAAATTACTAAATACTTATTTGAGATTTGATGATGGGGAGATAAGTTGAATATATCAAAGCAGATGATATGCAGCAGCGCATGAGAAAATATTTTATGAACATATATGGTTTAAGGCAGAAATGGTGAACAATATTGTGTTTTTTTCAGGGGAGTTCAATATTCTTAAAAGCCTTTTCACAGCTTTCCTATCGATGAGTTGTGTCCAGAACCAATAAGCTTAGAGAAATGCTAGTCTTATAAATATATTACTAAAAAATATCACAAATTTACCATGTGTTATGTTATGAGAGATTAAAATTTAATGTGATGTGATGGGTGTAATAATGTAGAAAGCTTAAAGGAGGATTTTTTGTTGCTCAATAGATTTGATTAAAACATGGCTTAAGATTGATTGGAGCAGCTATTCTGTAGCTAAGGTAGACAAGCGTAAAGATAAGTAATTAAAAGTTGGGATTGTGAGGATAATGAGTTAATAGTCCATATGGTACTAGTTTCAGTAATTAAATCTTTAAGATTGAGATAAGGTTGATATGCTTTCTTCAATGAATTAAATCTCGTGCCGTTTCGGTTGAAATGTAAGAAACATTTCGGTTTCTTGCGTGATCGAAACGACACATGATATAAGTTGCGAAAATCGTTTCGAAAGATGAAGAAGGATTTCATTGATTTTCGAACGAAACGCATCGAAATGAAATGTACAATCATCTGAAAATCTAAGATAAAGACTGTTCTGAAATGTGAATTCTGAAAAAAAATAATTTAGATTGAAGTCTAACTCTGAATAGATTCCATGCATTGCCCCATTTCTCCAAATTTTAACTTTTTAGACTTTTAGTACAAATAACAAAGATTTCCCTAAATAATTTACATAAAACACCAAAATCAAATGCAATATTTGAGTTCAGAAATCCTTCTAAGTTCTTACATAACTATAAATTGAAAACTTGCTTTCTAAAGCTCAAAAACGGTGAAAAACTCTTAGATATGCAACCTTCGAGTACCTCTCATCATCCTAGTCCCAACACCTCCAAGCAATAGAGGATCGAGCAGAGACCGTCGTGTATTAGGGTAGAGTACGAGATCGGCAAGAGTCGAGGCCGAGGAGAGGATATAATCGCCATTTGCTGAGACCAATAGTGAAGGAGAAAAGGAGCTTTTGCATTTTGTTTCTGAGCAAGGAAATACCGTAAGTTCTTTTTAGAAGACGGAAGTAGAGTCTGTAAACTTATTTCTGAAAGTGAAGAAGTGTGTTTCTATTTCCAAAAACCTTTTACTTTGTAATTTATTAGTTTTGTCATTTTGTGCATACGTGGGACTATGAGTTTGTATTTTTGTTTATTATATCATTTTTATTAAATTAAACATATTGACATTTAATTTTACACTTTTTCTTTTTTACATAAACTGAAAATTTGTTTTGTTTATAGTCCACTCATAATCAAATTAAATTTTAGACTTTTATTTTTTACATAAAAAGTTATTACTTAAAAATTAAATTGTATCATTAACTTCTCATTCTCACTAAATAAATAGTGATTACCTTTTTAAATATAATTGGTTTTAAAAAATTAAATACATCAAGTTAATTCTAAATAATTATATTAAAATAAGATTTCTTTAAAAAATGTTTAAAAATCTTGATTCACTTATTTTCATATCCATCTTCTATTAATTGTGATAAAAAAAATTATATATATA
>JASKGM010094372.1:0-13001 GCA_034509205.1 Ceratonia siliqua
CAAACCTCAATGGAGAAATGAGATAGATTAAACACCACTTCAATTCACCGAGCTTGCCAAAAAAGGCCCAACAAAGTTTGAGAATTCTGCCTGGACAAAAAAATCAGAGAGAAAACGCATTTGGGGACAAACCGTTCACAATGTAAAGAAAGAATGAGGGAGGTATATATTTCGCTTATTCTGACGGCCAAATTTCGTCAGAAACGCCGTCAGAATAACCAAAAACGCACAGTTTCAATTATTCTCTCCATTCTGACGGCCACAAGGCCGTGATAAACTGTCGGTGGGCTGTTCTGACGGACAGGTTTTCGTCAAAAATTCTCCCGCCATCATTGGTACACTATTTCTGACGGTTGTTGACGGAGTTTCTGATGGATTTTCCTTGTTTAAGCCGTCAGAAAATCCGTCAGAATTTTTTATTCCATTCATTTCCATCACAAGGGAGTGAAAAATTTCGTCATAAATTCTGACGGACTTACTGTCCATCAGAAAAGCTGTCAGAAAATGCAAGTTCTTTTGTAGTGCTTTTAAAAATATGATTTTGGTCCCAATACTTTCAGAAATCTTATTTTGACCCCAAACATGACAGAAATTCCAATTTCACCCAAGATTTTGAAAATTAAATTTTGATACAGAGTACATAAATCCCTAACTTTACTTCAAACACTATGTGGAGGATTGTTCTCTCATAGTGTTGAGTTTTATGTGGGATTTCATTTCCCATATTGTCTCATCTTACTTCAAACATTATGTAGAGTTGTCCTCCCATTTTGTTGAGCATTATGTGAAAATTTATTTTCCCATGTTGTCTCATTTTCTTCATAAACGTTATGTGAAGAATTATTCTCCCATTTTGTTGAACTTTAGGTAGAAATTTGTTTTCCCATATCATCTTAATTTCTTGCTATTGCTTAAAACATTTTTCTCCTTATGAAAGAAATCATATATCATTCCTAGGAAAATTCTCATCAAAATAAATCTTGAACTATGTAGACCTTGATCCTCTTAGGGGTACATAGACACTTACATAGTAAGACATGCCCAGTTCTTTTACCTTTTTATTTTCTATAAATCGCGATAACAAAAAATGGGTAATTAAATTTGTTAAAATACAATAATTTTTTTAAGCACAAATAATTTAGGGTAACCCTCCTTAGGGATGGATATTATGGGGTGTCTAACACCTTCTCCATGCGTAATTAGACTCCCGATCATTTTCTGTAGATCCAAAAACCAATATTTGATTTTTAAAGGATCATAATTATCCTCCTAATTAATTGGTGGTGACTTAATTTTTTTTATCTCCGTGTTTTTCCTTTTGTCACCTTAAGGTCATGACAGTGTCTTTTTCCCGGCTATCACGTTGTGACAGGATGAATAGAAATGGCTTGTTGCCGTCATGGCAGAAGTTTCTAATGGCTCTACTAGTTCACTTTGGGCTTTCTGAATACTGGATATTTAGGGAGAAGTGGCCAAGCTTATGCATATCTCTAATGTTGCAGAGTATCAGTCCAGGTTTAAAGCTCTAGCTAACCAAACCACAGGGGTGCCTACTTTATTCCTTCAGAGTTGTTTCAAATCAGGACTTCGAAGTGATATTCACAGAGATGTCAGGGCTTTACAGCCAAAGACCCTCATACAAGCTATAAATCTAGCCAAACTAATGGAAGGCAAGATCAACGATACTGGAATACTAAATTCTACCAGTCATTAGGTGTTTGTTCCAAATGCTAAATTATCGGTAACACCTCCTCTACTACCTACCTAAGAATTTGTAAAGTGCTAATTTGTTGAATGTGAAGAGTTCAAATATACCTGTTAAGAAGTTAGCTATGGCTTAAATGTTGTAAAAGATAAGGAACTTTTTTTAATAGCGATGAAAAATTTAGCAAGGGCTATAGGTGTAAAGTTAAACTTTTCATTTTAATGCTAGAAGATGAGGATGATTCATAGACTAATTTGTTATCACAGTGAGACATTTGTGGTGATAATCAGGACTTAGTTGAATAATGTCCTTCAGCCATTAGCTTACATGCCATGATAGGACAACATTACCCCCATAACTTTAAGGTTATAGCTTTATTCAGGAATGAATTGCTAAGTGTAAACACTTGATTTTATCCAGGTATCCCTTAAAATTTTGAGATTAATAATTTTCTCTTAAAAAAATAAATAATAGATAGGAAAAATGAAAAATCACAAAATGAAAACAAAAAGATATATAATAACAATTAAAAAAACAAACAAAAACAAACAAAAAAATATCATAAGAAAAAAAACAGAGGACTCAAAGGGCCCAATGTCTCTTTTTTGGCAGCCCAATGAACCCTCAACCAAAAAATTCCAACCCACCAACTTGGCCCCAAATACTAAACATCACCCTCAGCCTAGTCACCTCGCCCATGTCCACCAGCTCTGACCTGGTCCAAGAAAAAGACCCGGAACACTAACCGAACTCGGATGCCCACCTAAACCAATGCCCTTCTGACCTAGCCGTATCCCAACTCCCCATTCTCCTCCAATTTGTCTCTGCCTCTATGGAGCCCTAGCTCTACGCTCAGGGTCTCTTTCCCTCCATTTTTAGCATCATTTGCTCACCTACTTTCCCCCTCTCATGCTTCTTTCCCTCTTCATCTTTACACAGCCGAGGAACCACTTTGATTCCCTCTTCATCTCTACACACCCTTTTACCTCTGTTCACCCTTACCTCTGTCCCCTTCCTTACAATGGTCCCCACGTCTCTGCCAGCCATCGCGCCGCAGCAAGCGTCACCCACACCCTCTGCCAGCCATTGTACAGTAAGCAAATGTCTCCCACGCCTCTGTACTATGCCACCCACGCTCCCTGCGATAGCCATCAACGCCCTCAAATTTCACGCCTATTGGTGTCTATAAGAATGATAGAGAAAGATACCGAGGGGAAAGAGGAGACAAAACAAAGAGTGGGGGAAATTAGAAAATCAGAAGTGCCAAGCAAGAGAGAACCAAGAGAATATGATCTTCTTGTTGGAATAATCAATCTTACTGAAGGGGCTTGGTGGGTTAACTCGACTCTAGGTAAAGCAAGGATTGCACTACAGTGACACAAAATTTGAGGAAATGTGTGTTTCGTCTAAAATGAAAGTTTTCTTTTCTAATTGTCTTCTTGATAGGATATAATTTGATGATGAATACTTATGCTACCGATATCATATTGGTTGATTAAAATCTGTTTGTTATGATTCTTTCGTGGAATAAGTTTAGACTTTTGATGTGTAGTTTTGATAGCAAGTTGAGTTTGGTTTCGATTTCAGCCTTATTGCATTTTGGGAGAGGATGATTTGAATCTGATGTGTCCTTTAAGTCCAAATGAGGAGTTTTTACATTATCAGTTCAATTTAATATTCATTTATGTTTAGGTACCTGGTTGTGAATCAGAGGAATTGTTGGGTTGGTGAACCTCTCGTTCCCATAACATAAAATGGTTTTTCTTTCTTTCTTCTCTTCTTTTGCCATTTGGTCTAGCTTGGGACCCAATGTGGGGTTTATTAATTTGAATCCATTTTATTCTGTTGGGTTAGTCATTCAATAAGAACTTGAATTTGTTGTCATATGCATGCATATACATCCCTCCCTTGGAGGTCTGGAAATTATCTCATGGGTCATGGTTTTTTAAGAAAATACAAAGTGGCATGTTCATTTTCAATCTGAAGAGGGAGTTTCACTATGATGAATGAGAATGCTCCCTCTACCCTTTGAACTCAACAGTTTTCCAACAGAAATTGTGGTGAATTCTTGGGAAATTTCAAGTCTAACATGGAAGAATGTCAGTTCTATGCTATAAAATGAATTTGGCTAAAAAAACCCTGCCTTCATCCTCTAAGGATGGTAAATCTAAACCTTAGGTTGGCATTTCAATAGGTTGTGACCCATTTTTATTTCTTTTGAACAATGCAGGATGTGCCATTTTTGTTTTAATTCAATCATATGCTGTTGTTAGTTTTCTTTCGCTAAACATGGTGCCACTAGTTTAACTAGAATATGTTGCCCTTAGTCTAATCTAGGTATGTACTGTTGGCTTTTACATATATGTCCATAATCAATATTTAACCAAGCATGTTCCTAGTGCATGTATAGATATTATGGATTGTGTAAATAATCACCACTATTTGCATGAAATAAATTGTTGTTTCATTGTTTATGCTAAGGTATATTGCTATTGGTAGTTAAATAGGTTGCTGAATGGGCACCATGGCATTAATAGCCAACTAAGTATAGTTAAACAATACTCTGGGATTACAACATTCTATCATTAAGATTGATTTAGGTTTCAAGGGCCCAGTTAAAGCATTTTAGGAAATAATTCAAGCGACCAAAAAATATTTAAGTTCAAAGGCCCAATTGAATTAATATAGGGTTTCAAAGGCTCTATTGAATTAATATAAGATTCCAAAACCCAATTGAATTACTTCCAAAAAGGGTTCAAGGCCCAGTTCTTCCTAAATGACTCTAATGGCTAGATTGAATATTTTCAGAATATACTTAAAGAAGGGACCAATACTCTTGTAAATAATTTTCGAATAAGGAGTGAAGTGAATTCAAAATTTTGATTTTTATCCCCTATACTCTCAAAAATTCTATTTTAACCCTTATACTTTCAAAAATTATATTTTAACCCTCATACTTTCAAAAATTATATTTTAACCCCAATACTTTCAAAAATTCTATTTAGACCTTAATACTTCTAGTAATTTCATTTCTTACCCCTATACTTTCAGAGATTTCAGTTTTGTCACAAAATTTGGGAAAATTAAAATTTGACTAGGAATAATAAATCCTTATTGTCTTCATTTCATTTTTGAATATTTAAATGACTTTCAGTATAAGTTTATCTTTTCCAAAATCCTAATCTCCATAGGCATTTAGTGGAGTTATATACTTCCTAATATCCTGTCCCTTTCTTTCCTAGACTTTTAATGGAATTTTACATTTCCCAAAGTCTCAACTTTTCTAGGGCTTTCAGTGGAAGTTTATCTTCCCCAAAGTTTTACCCATTTATTTTTTTGGCTTCCAGTGGAATTTTGTCTTCCCCAAACGTTTGATTTCTTTTATAGATTTTCGATGGAATTTTATATTCCCTGAGGTTCTCACTTTCACAAACATTTAGTGGAGATTATCCTTCTTATTGTCTTAAATTTCTCTTCCTGGCTTTAAGTGGAAATATAATTTCCCTAAAGCCATAACATCGTTCCCAATCAATTTAACCAAAATATTTTTGAACTACGTTGACCTTGATCCCTTTTGGGGTACGTAGACACCTACTTGGTAAAGCAGGTCTAATTATTCCTTTCTTTATCTTTGTCCATTATTGTATTAATAAAAATGGGGTAATTAAAATATATTAAAATTTTAAAGCAGAAACAATTTAGGGTAACCATCCTTAGGGATGGACGTTGTGGGGTACCTAACACCTTCTCCACATATAATTAGACTTTCGAACCCTTCATCTGGTTCTAAGGGCCAGTTTTCCTTTCTTTTTATTTTAGGATCCCAATTATCCTTCTAATTAATTGGTGGCAACTCCAGTTTTTCTCTGCGTTTTTTATTACGAGCCTAAAGTCATGAAATGATGGTTTTTCACCGGTCGTCACGTTGTAAGACTAAGTATTTGAAAATACCTATTTTTCCATCCAAGCATTTCTCAATTTTGGTGGGAAATGGAGAATCAATGTCCTTAATTACCAGTAACAATTCAAGGGCATACTTTCGTAGTAAATGTGCATGTCCTCCTTATTAAAGGGGTAGATATGTATTGGATATTCAATGGTTGGAATTATTGGGCCCTATAGTAATGGATTATAAGATTTCAACTATAGCGTTTAATTAGGGAGGCAGGCATGTGGAACTACAGGGGCATAACCAAAGTCACCCTACTCCAATACACTGCAATCAGTTAAGGAAGATGTATAATATGGATGCTATTATATGTTGCTTCCAATTAACTGCTTTACAACAAGACAATTCTATTGTAAACGACACTACTAAAGAGATAAATAAAGATATTCAGAATGTCCTAATGTATAATCAAGCAATATTTGGTATGCCATTATCCTTACCTCCCTCGAGGAGTCATGATCACCAGATTCATGTAGTCGTAGAAGTACAACCAGTTGGCGTTAAATCATACCGCTATCCTCATTTTTAGAAGGCCAAAATTGAAAATTTGGTCAATGAAATGTTGCAATCTGGGGTGATTCGTCCAAATCGCAGTCTGTATTCTTCGCGAGTGTTGCTTGTCAGAAAAAAAAAAGATGGGACATGATGTTTGTGTAGATTATAGAGCTCTCAATAGCATCACAGTCGCTGATAAATTTGCAATCCCAACCATGGATGAACTCTTTGATGAATTATTTAGAGCTATGGTGTTTTCTAAAATTGACTTACATTCGGGATATCACTAAATAAGGATGGCTCCAGAAGCTGTGCATAAAACTGTGTTTAGAATGCACGAAGGACATTATGAATTTGTCGTAATGCCTTTCGGAATGATGAATGCACCTTCAACATTTCAATTATCAATGAATAGCATGTTCAAGCCTTTCTTAAGACGTTTTGTTATCGTCTTCTTTGAAGATATTTTGGTATATAGCAGATCCATACCAGAGCATGTCGAACATCTTCAACTTGTGCTTAGTTGTTTGAAAGAGAACCAATGGTATGCTAAGTCGAGTAAGTCTTTGTTTGGACAGGATATGATTGAATACCTGGGTCATATGGTCTTTGCCAAGGGTGTCAAACTAGAAATTTCAAAAATTCAAGTTATTCTTCAATGGCCCTTTCCAACCAATATTAAACAATTACATAGCTTCCTTGGGTTAACAGGCTATTATCGCATATTTGTGAAGAACTGTACAACTTTTGGTACATCTCTTACTACCCTACTTCAAAGGGACATTTTTACTTGAATTCTAGTTGCTATAGGGTCTTTTCAATACCTAAAGCAAGCAATGATGTAAACATCAGTTCTAGCTCTTCCCAAATTTGAGTTACCCTTCACAGTAGAAACTAATGCATCTAGAGTCGGTGTCAGGGCTATTTTGATTCAATCTTCCCATCACATTGCATACTATAGTAAGAAGCTCAATCCAAAGATGTAACATTCTTCTACATACGTACGTGAGTTATACACTATCACCAAAGTCGTAGCCAAATGACGGCAATATTTATTGGGCAGGAAGTTTTTTATTAAAACTAATCATTGCAATATTCACGAATTAATGAAGAAAATTGTCCAAACCCTAAGCAGCAACGTTTTTTGGTTAAATTGCTTAGGTTTAACTTTGAAATATTGTACAATCCCGGTAGTAGCAATTGTGTTGCGGATGCTCTGTCGCATAAAACTAAGGAACTTTCTCTTTCTGTTAGGGGTAAACTCCTAGTGTTTACCCAACATACTAGTTCCCTCCTAGAACAATTGCGATACGAAACTAGCCATCTTGATGTTCTCATTCAGTCGCAGCGATCCATTGCTCAGGATAGTGGTCCATATCCTCATCATCAGATTTCACAAGGGTTCATTTGAAACAGAGGCCGAGTTTTGGCTAGTCTTCATTTAGAGCATAACACTACTATTATTCGTGAGTTTCACGTTCTAATATAAGAGGTCATAATGGGATAGCTTACACTATTGCTAGAGTTCAATCTCAATTCCATTGGCTTAAAATACGCCAAGAAATTTAGAATTTCCTACAAACCTATCCCATTTGCCAACAAACAAAGTATGAAACTACTTCACCTAACAGGACATTACAACCTCTCCTTATTCTAGCTCAAGTTTAGGAAGAAATCTCAATGGACTTTATCATTGGTCTTACATCCTCTCAAGGCTTTACAGCAATCATGGTCATCATTGATCACCTTTCTAAGTACACCCATTTTGTTCCCTTAGCTACTGGATTCACTGCCACGAAGGTAGTCAATGTTTTTGTTCAGAATATTACTAAACTTCATAGTTTTCCCTTAAGCATTGTGAGTGACCAAGATTTAATCTTTCTCAGCAAGTTTTGGAGGGAATTGTTTAGGCTCAGTGGTACTAAATTATCCTTCAGTAGTGCCTATCACCCTCAATCCGATAGCTAGACTGAGTGACCAATAGGGTTCTCGAGCAGTATTTGTGAAGTTATACTTGTGACAATCCTCATCTATAGTCCAAGTATCTTCCATGGGCTGAACTATCCTACAACACTGCTTTCCATTTCGCTATTCGAACCATTCCCTTCAAGGTGGTCTATGGTTGTGATCCTCCACCCTTATTACCTTATATGTAGCCTAAAACTAATGTGCAAGTTGTGGAGACAGATTTACAGTCTCATTTGCAATTGTTGCTTGAACTCAAAGACCATCTTCGTAATGCTCAACTCCATATGAAACACTATATAGATGTTCATTGTCTGGATCAGCACTTTCAAGTTTGTGATATGGTGTTGGTGATATGGTGTTAATTAAACTTCAACCTTATTGCCAAATGACACTAGCTCAACAGCCCTATTCTAAATTGAGCAAACGCTATTATAGGCCTTTTGCTATTGAAGAGCCAGTGGGACCTGTTGCTTATAAGGTCACCCTACCTCCGAGAGTTTAGCTTCACCTTGTTTTTCACATTTCGGTTCTCAAAGCATTCCATCAGGATTCAACTCTTCACTCTGCTCCTCTGTCGTCGACCATCATTGATAATCACCCTCTGGTTTTACCATTAGCCATTTTATGCACTCACCATGTTCGCATTGGTCATACTCTTTAATTACAGTTACTGGTTCAATGGGAAGGTTATTGCTTAAGGATGCTTCATGGATTTCTATTGATCAATTTCGAGCTCTTTATCCTAGTTTTAGCCTTGAGGACAAGGTTGTCACGGACAAGGAAGGCAATGTTACAGGAGTATTGCCATGCAAGCACGTGGCCAAATGAATATTAGTTGTGATTTGTTAAAAGGAAACTACTATCCTACACCCCCACCCCTTTTTTTTCTATTTTTTATGTTTTTTTTAAATTTTTTCTTGAATTTTTTTACATCCCTTTTACTATTCATCTATATTTTTTTTACTATTCATTTGTAACTTAAAAGATTTTGAAAAAATACAAAAACATCCTAAAAAATTTTAATAAAAATACATCATATAAATATATAATTAATTAATTTTATAAAATAAAAATCATTAAATAAAACTTTAAAAAAATTCTTAAACTCCCCTACAGCCACAAAAATGTGGTTGTAGGGAAGTGTCACCCTTGTTAAAAAGCTTCTTATTTAATTGTTTTGTTGTCATTTAGTACTCTTTTGCTAATAAGCTATATAATTGTAAGGAAATGAATGCATATCTCAAATTTGAATCTCAATCTCTCTCTCTTAAACTTTTTCTTTGGAGGAGACACATCCTCGAATTTGAGCATTTTCTTCCCTAACATATAACTTATGCATAATTTATCCTTTCAAGATATTTATAGATTAATATTTTAAAAGTATAATTTCTTAGGAAAAAAAAAAAAGTTGAGAATGAAACATTTTGAATTGAGATAGCTTTTACGGAAGAATAGTGGCATGGCCTGTGCTTTTGAAAAAGACAATACCAGCTGACTTCATACTACTTGTAAAAAGTCAGTAACACGTGGTTATGCAATTTAGAAGCACAAAAACATGGACTTTAGTTTCCCGTCTTTTCAAAAGCCCAGAGGCCCCAGAGCTTTGGGCGGCCGCGAAATGGATTCTCTACCGTACCACACGGGATCATTTTTGTCTGTTACAATTACTATTATTAGGTTTACCTCTTACAAATTATTTCATTTCTTCACCATTATATTTACTTAATAATTTAAATTTTAAAAATACAAAGAAAAATAAATAAATGCTAAAGGCCTACCTAATTTATGCCAATCTCATTTATCTTTCTCATAAATTTAGAAGAGAATTTTAAGAACATCATGAAAAGAATGAAGTGGGATAAAAAAAAACTCAAACTATTATTTAGATCTATTTTATTAATGAAATAGGGTGAATTAAGATGAGTTTCCAATCACTCTCAACTCACTCCAAATTCATTTTACACTTTAATTTGTAAACCCTTTCAAATTGAGCAGTTTCGAATAATTTAGATCATCATTATTAATTTTGTCTTATTATATATTAAAAGAAATAACATATATGGGTAATTTTGAAAAGAAAAAAAAAACCTCATTCCATTAATGATTATAAACATTAAAATAATGGATTGGCCATTTTCTCCCTTATCATTTCATTCCATCTCACTTTACTTTATTAATGATCAATCCATTCTACTCTTTTTAAAACTCTCAAACAAATTTTAAAATATTCAAAATAAAGAAAAATGTTATTTATACATAATTTTTAATATATTACTATTATATTTTTCCTTACATATATTATTTATTATTTATTATATATTATTATAATAATAATAATAATGTATTTTATAATATATCAATTATTCAAAAAATATATATAAATAATATTTCTGTAAAATAAAAAAATACTATGTCAAATATATCTTGAAAGGGTTTACTCTCCTACCCTCTACATAAATTTTTATCTTAAAAGAGGATTACTCTCCTAATGGGTAATAGGAAACTTTTATAAAAAAAAAATTTTTTTAATGTTTTTTTTTTATATTTTAATGTTTTAATATTAATTAATTATGTTTTATGTCATATATTTTTTAAGAATTTTTTAAAATATTTTAAATTTTTTTAAAAAATTTTTATATTTTCATATACTATTTATTCATAATTTTTTATTACTATTTATACATAAATAAAAAAATTTTAAATAAATATATAACATAATATTAAAAATTACTAAACTACCGCCCTAGCTTAGAATTGGCGATCTTGAAAACAATTCTTACATGATTATGTCTATCACTTTGTTAGTGAATCTTCAACACAAAAATATTAAAAATGTAAATAACACAATTTAAGGAATTTTGTTGTATTAAAATTAAAATTTTTATTATTAATTTTACGTGTAAATAATCAGTTCATCCAAGAAATTTTTTTTAGCTTGTAGGTGGAGAGGTATAGGTGAGATGGTGTGGCTGTGGACAGCAGCTGCAGGTGTACGAACTAGAACAGTGATATGGCTGCATAAATATCATCTTTATTGGGTTTCTCTCACATAGAGAGAGAGAGAGAGTGAGAGTCTGTGTGTTTTTGCTTACAGGCTTTACCAGTGAGACACCATCTATTTGCTAGTACTTCCTGTGATTATTTACAAGTAAAATTAATAATAAAAATTTTAATTTTAATATAACAAATATGGACTAAGCGTCTTTCTTTTTAATTTTTTTATAATATTTTTTTATATTTTCATTAAAATTTTTATTTTTTAAATTTATAATTCTTTTTATAATTGTTTTAATTATAATTAATTTAATATTATTAAAAAAAATTCATAACTTCCCCTGTCAACCCCCGACAGATAGGGGAGTATTACCCTAGATACAAGTATATATCATTTCTATTTTTTTTTTCACCGTCCCATTATTCACCTTTTACGTTCCCATATCATTTTATTATGTAAAAAATACAGTGATCAAATATTATATATTTAATCTTTTTAAAGTTTTTTTATTGGGTCTCTCACTCATATCTCTCCTTTTTTTCTTTTATCTCTTTCTTTTATTAGTCTTTCTTATTTCACTTTTTTTTTCTCTCATCTTTCTTATTTATTGAGCCTCTCTCTCATATCTCTCTTTCTTTTTTCTTCTCTTAACATGTTTATTAGTCATTAATCAACAAAATTTTAGATAAATTTTTTTTATCCTTTCATGTTTTCTTTTTATTAAAAATAAAAAATACGTTTCCATAATTTATCATTTTTATTTTGTAAGAAATATATTTTATATATTTTTAAAATTTTAAATTATAAAAAGATACTTTTAGTATTTTTAAAAATTTATTCAAATATTTCTTTTAATAATAAATTAATAAACTTGATTATAACTACATTATTAGCCATAATCAATAATAATTAAAAAATATATAATCACAATACCAAAAAAATAAACACACAATTAATATACTTAAACTATATCAACAAAAATTACAATTGAAAAAAAAAACGTTTTCAAAAAATAATAAATAAAATTTTAAAAAAAATGGAAATAAAAAATATTTTTACAAACTAAACACACCTTTATTATGTATTTATAAAATTTTTAGTATAATTATATGCATATTATTTAATGTCACCATATTTATATAATTTTATAAACTAATCAATTATAATTTGTAATGTATGAAGATACATTTTATTTTATAAATAATTGTAAGTAGACGGGAGAAAGAAAGAAGAGATGAGAGAGAACTAATGGAGAAAATTTGAAAATGACTAAGAATATATGATATTTGGTCACTTCCTTTCTTACATTGCCACATAGTGGGGTGGTAGGGAGTTGTATGATAGTGTGACGGTATTATAATAACTACTCATTTTTTTATTTAAAGAATGTTATTATTATTCTTTTAATAAATTTAATTAAATATCTCTGTTTTATTTATATTTATTTACAAATAAAAATAACGTTACAATTAATAAATATATGTGATTATGGTATTATATTTGCATAGAATCACTATGAAAAAATATCAAATAAAATTATGTTAGATATTAGGGTTTTCTAGTAGAAAAATTTCTCAATGAAATAGGGATTGAGAATATCTTTTATGGGCATCCGAGTCAAACATTTCACAGATGGGGCAGCGAAGCTGTTTAAGGTGCCATTAACCCATGTCAGCTTTCTTTTTCCCAAAAAAACTTGGTTTGGCAGAAAATACAGATTAAAACAACTTTGAATAAATTCATTTTTTTCCCTGATTTTATAAACCAAATTAGTTCTAGTACTTAAATGATTATCAGTGCTAGTCAGTACTGTCAAACGGGGCGGGCCAACCCGGCCTGCCCCGTTTTGACATCAACCCGCCCCTTAAACGGGGCGGGGCGGGCTGGAA
>JASKGM010094393.1:0-12998 GCA_034509205.1 Ceratonia siliqua
CCTATATTTATTTATGTAGGCCAAAAATAGGCATTGACCTACATTTGGCCTTGTAGGCCAAGGCCTATTTTTGGCTTCTTTCTTGACAAGTCAGGCCAGGCTCACCAAATTTTACAAACAGGTCAAGTCAGACCTATTTTCTGACCTAGAGTGGGCCAATAGGCTAGGCTAAGGCTATGACTTTGTCATGCAGGCCTGGCCTACACAGATGCAGATTGGGCAAAGTCCTTGTCTGTTAAACACTCTACTTCAGGATATTGTATCCTTATTGGAGGCAACTTGGTTTCCTGGAAAAGTAAGAAACAAGATGTGGTTGCCAGATTTAGTACTAAAGCTGAATATTAGACCATGGCTCTAACTACATGTGAGCTAATATAGTTAAAGCATCTACTTCATGAACTTAAATTTGGTGATGTAGGCCATACTAAGTTGATTTGTGACAACCAAGTAGCTTTACATATTGCCTCCAATCCAGTCTTTCATGAGAGGACTAAACATATTGAGGTCGATTGTCACTTCATCATAGAAAGGGTTTCATCCGAATGCATTGTTACCAGCTTTGTCAACTCCAGTGATCAACTTGCAGACATTTTCACTAAATCCCTTAGGGATCCTCAGATTAATCACATATGTAACAAGCTAGGTGCATATGATTTATACGCTCCATCTTCAGCGGGAGTGTTAGAATTATGTATAAGTTAGTATTCTAGTAGTAGTAGAGTTGGTGGTGTTTTAGTAGAAGTTAAGTTAGAATTATTTTCCTTCTTTAATTAGGACTCTTCAAATTGTTCTGTAAATAATACATTAGCACAAGGGTCCTATCATGGATTCCTAAATATCTTTTGTTACTTTACAGAGAACAAGAAACAAATTATTATACTATATATGCTTTTCTCCCTAGTCACCCAAAAGCCTAATTGAAAATTTTCACTCATAATCCAATGCAACCAACGTTCCATGTGTGTTAATCTCTATTTAAGCAAAGTTGTTAACTTTTTGTTGAAGTTTCAAAATTATTCAAAAACTGCTCCCTTCAGTATCTCAGGAGCTAAAATCTCACAACAACGAAAACAAAAACAAAAACCTGTAGGAGAGAAGTGATTGATCTTACTTTAGAGAATGATTCAAGAAGTCTTCGAACGTGAAGCACGTTATTCAGAGCTTCAAGGGCCTGGAGATCCTCAACTTTGCCCTCTACTTTTACTGACATGATAGTGATACCATCCACTGCCTCTAGCTTATTTCCTTTGCTTGCTGGGTTTCTTTCCGCAACAACAAAGTAGACAATTGAGCAAAGAAGACGGCGTGGGCAAACTAGTCATTTAATGCCTAAATGATGGGTATTTGGTCATGTCATATCTTTCCGATCATTTCATATAAACACTGGTTAGAACTATTCATGGGTAGGGCCAGGCAGGGCATAGGCCTAAGGTCAATGGAATTTATATGTTTGGGCCTGCTATAGAAAATAAATTAAAATGAAATGAAAATTAAGCATACAAAATTACTCTAGAAAAAAATTAAAATAAAAAAAATAAAATATAAGAATACAATCCAGTGTCTGTGTGTGATCATGTTCAAAAGAATATTTACTGTCGACAAATCTATCAAATGTCCTAGAGACTAAAAGATGGTAAGGATAGAACTCAGTAAAGCCAATTCCAGCTCTTTTCTCAATTCCAGATCTTTTCATGAGTTCCCAAATAGAAAGAAAAAAAACAATTAGCACAATACTAAAAAACCCATATAAAAAGAGAGAGAGAGAGAGAGAGAGAGAGAGAGAGAGATTTAAATCCATCATTATATTATAACTAACACAATTTTCAATCAGCAGGAGGCAGAATCCAAATTCTCACACCCTCGATATAACAATTTGGCAAAACCCAAATGATTTATCATGAGTCATGACAGCATCTTATGTAAACCCCAAGAAAGAGACTCAGATTAACACCCACATATTGGAGCAATCTGAAACATAAATGCAAATAGAGCAACACATATAAATTCACAATTTTCACCAAAATCTTTACTGCAATTACAGAGATATAATCATGCTCAAACTATGGCAGTACCGAACTCAGAACAGACTTTAAAAATAAGTCCATTCAGAGTTTCTGTAGAGTAATTAAATCACAACAAGGGTTCAATAACCATGCAAACCAAATACATTAAGAAGTTGGAGCAAAACAGAGACAGGATCTGAATCAAAATTGGGGCAAAATTGCAACAAGGCTGGAAATGCACAACGTGAATATCAGTAGCCTAAACCAAAGCCCATCTAGCAGAGATTTTACTTAAAATTTCGAAACTCCAATCCCATAAACCAAAAATGGCCTCACCGAATCATTAGGAGTTATCATTGGGATGAGATTGCAGTCTAGAAGAACAAAAATTCATGTAATGAAAAGGGTTTAAGCATTTACCTATGTATGACTCCCAACAAAAGGATTGAGGAAGGTGGTGATGCGGCGTGTTTGTGCACGCATGAAACTTAAACAGGATAGGGTGCTTTAGAGATTTTTTCTTGTGAGGTCTGTCTTCTGTCTCCTCACTTAGAGAGCGTACCAATTCACTTCGTTCCCCCCACGCCCTATCTGGGCTGGGCTAGGAGAGTAGCCGCCTCTTCACTCCCGATGCAGATACCGAATCGTATCCCTTGAGAAGCTCTCTCTCTTTACTCAGGAGTATACCTTTTCATAGGCTAGGTATATCCATGAACTTACCACTACCAGAGTAGCCCATCCCAAGGCAAGCATCAGATGATTTTCCCCCAATTTCAGAATGACGAAGTTCTGATCCCCATTTAATTCCAACGAAACTCAAACTCGCCAAAGATTATTTACACGCTACAATACAGCAAGAATGAAGCTCAGAAACAAGATTAGAGAAAGAAAATAGGGAAGAATCTCGTTGCAGCAGTGAGGAGATGATGACGCTGGCTGCCGAGATGAGACGTAAGAGGCTTCGGAGTTAATCGGCTTCTTTCCAGATGGTGGGTTCCTGTGGCGTTGACGGTGGCTCACGGCTGCGACGCTGGCACAAGAAGATGGTGAACCAGAGAGTATAACGGGGTATGCGAGGGAGAGGTGCTTTTCTTTTGAAAGGAACCGTCTTTTTAATAAAAAAATTGAATTTTGTTCCCGCAATTATAGTTTTTTTTAGTTTAATTTTTATTAATTAAGTTATAATAGATTTCATTCTTATTAATTTATTCTTTAATATTAAGTGATAAATTAACATTATTAAATAATAATCTAATATAACATTTAAATATTTATATAATAATCATAAATAATATAATTATCACATCAATGTTTAAATAAAATGACAGTTCTTTTCCTTTGTCCAACCACTCCCCAAAACGGTGACCTTTTTTCGTCAGAGGTAGCATACTGTTGCAAAGACCCAGCCATCTGGCCATCTGCCATGTGCCATCTGCCATCTGATCTCCCATCTCCCTTGCTCAACCTTGTAACCTCTCGCTCCTGATGATTGTTTAGTGGTCATCGTCCACTATCGTTGTTGTTCATTGAGTTATTGTCATCCGTCATCGCGGTATCAATTAAGGTTGGATTTGATAGATTAATCTAATTTTTGAAGGGTTAGGACAGGTTAAAAGTCAAAAAATATATTTTAAAAAATTAAAATTATTTTTATCTCGATTTGTTTAAAATTTAGCCCTATAAAACTTGAATCTTGACGAACTGAGTTAGTCTTATAGTATATTTTTTTTTACAAAATCCTTTTATTTTTAAGTTTTATTTTTTCTTTTCTACTTCTAACATATTTTATGTAATTATAAAAAATTGAGTATTTATTGAAGCATGTATTTGATGTAAATTTTTAATTTTTGAAATTTTTATATATTTTAATTTATATTCTCTTTTTAATAACGTGTAATATAAGTTATATAATTAATTGGTTAATTGAATTTTTTGTTATTGTACTTGAAATGATAGAGTACTAAGAGGAGTATGCATTATTTGAGAGCCAATATGTGAAAAATAAGAAGTCTCAATAATATCTTTATTTGGATGGGCCAAAATTTGAATTTCATTTTTTTAAAATTTAAATATTTTACAATATTAAAAGGATCATAGACATCGATTTTCAGAATTATTAAGGATATCATGTGATCTACTTAGTATTCTAATCACTACCGTAATTAGTTAATCAGCTTTTAAATTTATGCACATATACCCGTAATTTGTTACATGATTTTGTTCATAACAGTAAACTTATTCAATTTTTTTTATTTTCACTATTATTATTAACTTTTATCATAATTTATACTTTGTAAATAAAGAAGAAGATGACAACTTAACAATTATATCAAATTTATCTAAGCAAAATTCAAATATAATTATTGAGGATAATTGATTAATCCTTTTAATTTTAATTTTAATTGTATGCTATTGTCTTTGAAATTTTTTGAGATTAAGTCTATGATGGATTAATTTGTTATATATGAAAATTTTACATGATTATAATATTTTTAATTTTTTAATGTTCTGGCCCATTAAGGCCCTTTTAGCCATATAACCCTATGGGTTAGGGCCGAGTTGAATTTTTTAAACCCTTTTAATAAAAGGGCTTTTTAGACCCAGCCCGTCAAAGGCTAACCCTTAACGGGCTAGCCCTTGACGGGCCGGGTTGGCCCTAATTGATACCCCTAATCGCTAGTGGTTGCATCTTCTCCCTTACCATTCTCGACCATCTCTATATGTGTTTTGCAAACTTCTCCTACAACAGAAGGTATCTCGCAGGTGGTTGCATTGGTGTTACCAGCATCTCTCACTCATTTTGCAAACTTCACCTGCAACAAAAGGCATCATCATGCTTATCTACAAGACTTATAGTCCTTGCGATTAAAATGCTTCATTTCTTCCCTTCAAAGATTTTACCAATTTTTAGTTTCTTTTCAGGACATAAGTTACTCTAACTCCATTGAGATTAATGGTGTGGATTCTCGGCAATTATGTCTATAGGCTTGGGTAATCTCCTGCCCTTATTCTTGTGGTATGATAATATTGTTGTTCTCATTTGGATTTCAAGCAAAGCAATGAAGCACATTTACTATACCAATTACTAACAAAAGCAGTTATACTTTCAGTTAATGTATCGGCAATTATATTCCCAATTAACATGTTGTTTTGTTGTTTTTGTAAATCCAATTATTTTTAATCGTATGTTGTTTTGTTGGAACAAATATTTGTATAAACAATAAATTGATGGAAGATCAATTAACCCTATATATGTCTAACTGAATCAACAGGCACAGGATCTTGAATTGATGAAGGAATAATAAGTTCCTTGCATGTAGACTCATTGCCATTCCATTTTGCCAGTGGGATGATAAAGATCTTGAATTACAGGCTGAAATGGATCGTTTTGTTGAGGATGGATCTCTTGATGACAATGTTGAGTCTTTTTTATCCCATGATGATACTATTTCTCATTATGTTCATTGATTATAAATTTTTTTGGCATCATCTTAGGAATAGAGTTTCTCAAATGTATGTCTTTTTTTTTTTCTTGCTATGATGCAATAGTTGCATTATTTTCGCTTAAAAAATATTTTCATCTGTTAATGGTAAATTATGATGAAGATGAACTACAAATCTTAAACAGAAATTAAATGGCAATTATATTCTTTATATAGACTTTTCCTTAACAGCTCAAGAAATGCATTGTTTTTCTTCAATACGCTTTAGAATATATATTCTCTACATGTGCATATCCTTATTAGTTACAATATATTGTTAGTATTAAATAAGGGTACGCTTCTCCATCCTCTATTTTGTGGAGCTGCTCTATTGCTCTTTAATTCCTTGACTCGTATAAAGAAATGACAACTCAAACTGACGTCAAATCTATTGTAATTATAATGTAAAATTTGCATTATGTTCCTGTGCTTTTGTCTAAGATTTAATCTGAGGGCATTCATTTGCTTTGGCTTTAGGCTTCTTATTTGCTTAAGTAAATTATGTACGACCAAGTACAAGCAAAGTTGTCTGTTGCCACTTCTCATCTGATGGGAACTTGCTTGCAAGTGGTGGCCATGACAAAAAGGTTAGATGAAGTATTAGTCTGGAAAAGCATATTTCATTTAGCACTTCAACTAACATTAACTGTGAATTTGAGCAATTGACTTTAGAAACAAGAAAAAGGTTGTTAACTTCTGTATCATTTATCCTGTTTACATATATAATGTCTGACCTTTTTCTCCTAATGGTTTTGTAATACAAGCAGTTTCACAATGTTAAATGCACTTGGCACTTGGCAGAATATTTCACAAATGCACTGGCTTTCATATAACTACAAATGCACATTGAAAGCTAATATTGTCAACTATGCTAGAAGGGTATTGATGTTTATCCTTGTTCTTGAATCTTCTCTGTCTTTATGAAATTGATACATGTTATTCTTGTTACCTTTGGTTACATGGATGATTTATTTTCGCTTGCTTGGATCTTGAGAGGTTCATATAGGGTGTACTGAATCATCAATTCATTTTGCTTATGATCTTGTACATCCACATCATGAACTCACTTTCTAAACCAAGTCAATATCAGTATTATTTAAAAGAGATGATCTCAACTAATTAGGCACTAAATTAATATAAATTTTTAAAACTTTTATGAGATTTCTTTTCTCTGTTTTGTTACAAACTGTTTTATCTTCCTGTTGTTGTCATAGTAGCAGTTCTTGGTATCATAGTTGATATGCCAGTTATATGAGCAGCAGAAAGAGTTAATTTTGCAATTAGAGAGGATTGTTCTCGCCAGTATTTATAACTAGTAGCATATGAACTATAGGGAACATCTGTTGTAATATAACCAACAGCATATGAACCAATAGCAAGCACTCAGTAGTAAGGGTCATTGCAGAGGATAATATAGTTTTCCAGATGGAGCCAACCACTTGTATATATGTTCAAGCAAAAACTACATTACTTTAGTTATAGGATTGGAATGTAATTTAAGATAGAGTTATGTATTTTTATTGTAGTTTTGGAATGTAATTTGATGTAATTTAACATTACAAAACATGGTTCAATGCCAAAAAGAAACATGGCAGCACATGACAACACAAGGTAGCACATGGTAGCACAAACAGAGATACTTTTCATATATTCCCATGATTCAAAATATGAAAAGACATAATGGAAATAAAATATAGCAACTTAGACCACAAATAATGAGAATCTTTGAATATATTCCAATGTCAAATTACATCTCAATCCTACATCAAATTACATTCCATTTTGCAACTGTCAAGCACACTCAATTACATCTTTGACAACGGCATTCTTTGAGAATAACACAATTGTAGAGTGTATGGGGAAGTTGAATGTGTGCCCCTCACACAAGTATGTGTATTTGCTACTATTTGAAGACAGCTTCTGCAAGCATTGAACAACAACTATACTGAAACTTGTATTGTTGTGCAGGAATATGATGATGAGAGCAACATGCCCATTGTGAACCAGTCTTGGAATTAATGATAAAAGTTTGCAATGAGCAAGTCTTGTTCTGTAATGCAACAAGCATTAATAATTGTGAACTAGTCTTGGAATAAATAGTAAATGATACCTACAATTGTCCACAAATGATGCCAACAAGGTCAAATAGAGGACTTGACATCTAAAAAATATAATGTCAGTTAACAGCAATGTACATGCTGATCAATTATAAATTATAACCTAATATGTTCCTTATTAGTCAAATAAGATATGCTTCATATGCATATTTTTGCATCATCCTCTTGAGAGAGCTAACAGTGAATACCTAACTTTCATAAGCTCTCCTGACAGCTCTTTCAGCTTTTATGCTGTTAAGCATGATGTATCTTTGATGTAAGTGGAACAAGCTAATACTGAATAGTCTTTCAATTTATTTGCAATTGCAGAATGTATAGAAGATACAGTTTTAACTGCTTATGTACCAAATTGAGATGGAAAATGGACTCGAGGCTTGAGTAAACCATGGACCTAATTAAATGTTATATTGCCAAACAAATCAACTTTAGTATATTTATAATATCTAAAGATATTGTTGTTTTTCAGCACATGGATAGTAGTGGATATATATATATCTATATATGTGTGTATGTGTGTGTGTGTGTGTGTGTGTGTGTGTGAATCAAGGGAAGTGAGGTTTTTGAAAATTTTCCACATACAATAGGGATGAATTTATATCAGTGTGAGCTCTATGTTCTATTTCTTTCAATGTATGAACTAACGTGAACTGGTAAAACAATTATTGGAAAAGCTATTGTAGGAGAGGCAAAGGCAACATTTTTTTACATATCCGTAAGTTCATTGACAACTGATACCCATGCAAAAACACAATGCAAATAATGTACACCCTAAGTATCTCTTAGCCACCCCTATTTTAGAAAAACATAAGTGTCAACGTGTTACAAAAAAGGGGGCAAGACACAAACCAGAGTTTTTGAATCATAAATTAGACAACAAATTGTATGTTTCCATATCTCAAGGCATAAACTTAAATATCACATAGATAGTGTACTGAAGATTTCAGAATACACTGCAAACTTATGGTTTTTTTATGATATTAATATTATTATACAATTAAAAAAATTAGTTGAAATTTTTCCAAAGGAAGCAACCAGATGCTTATAAGAAATCTATACAGACCACAGGGGACTCATCCTAGCAATAAAGTAATGAACTAGTAAAGAATTTATTCTCAGCAAGCTTGAAAAGTAGAAAGGAAATATTCTTAACAACTGATAACTTCGAAATTACATAAGAGAGTAAGGTAGCACATGAAGGATAAAAGCCAAGAATACCTTCACCTTCAGATTGATTTTGTAGCAGCATGAAACTGCTTATGTTCTTACCATCTGTTGGGTTTCGGAGTAGTGGGTTTCGACGAAGGGAACTACCGGAGATGGCGACAAAATCACCAATGATGACAACGAAACCACCAGCGGTAACAACGGAAACACCAGCGAGCAACGGGCAAAGAAAAGGGCAAGGAAAGGGCTTTGACGAGGGAGAAGTAAGAGGGTTCACAATGGCTTCCAACCATATGCAAAAAAATGTCATTCAAAAAGGTGTGGTGAGATGGCAGTTAACTTGGAAAATAGAAGATGTAGGACTGACATTGTAGTTACGATAGTAAGTTAATGATGTTAACTAATAATTTAATAAAAATTACTAAATTAATAAGAATAAAAATTGTAAGGATTTCATTGACTGAAATTAAATTACAAAGATTAAATTAATAATTGACTGAAACTAGACCAAACCTTATATTAATCCAAAATTGGAAATAAAGAAATATAATTTTTCTTTGAGAATATATACTTATAATTTTGTAATTAATAAATTTTTTAATATGTTTTTTTGTGTTTTTAAATAAATTTAAGAATAAAAATAAGAAAAATATTTTAAATATATTTTCAAAATATTTGTTTTCTAATTATAATTTTAAAAAAATTAAAAATAATTGATAAAAATAATAAATCAAACAAATTTATTTATTTGTGTACACCAAAGAATTAAAAAAAATGTTTTTAAAAACATTTCAAACATCCCACTGGATCTTGTTTTTTGTTGGGGGTGCTAAAAACTTAATAATGCTTGGGTAATTTGTATATATTATTGGTTGACCACTGTTGTTGTAACTTGGTGCAGTTGGACTGTTGGAGTAATGGTCTAGATCACATAATGCAAGTGCGGTGCATTAAAGCGTTAATTTCTAAAAATTTGTCAGTGCAGGTGCAGCTCCAGTGCATCTAACTGAAAAATAAATAATATATATAAATATTTATATATATACATATATAATAATAAACTAACAACTAATAAAATTTACAACTCACATTAAATACTATGTTAAGAAACAAATATTTAATATTCAAAATTACAAGTTATTAACTTATTATACTATGATACTGTGCCATCACACAAAACTGAAAGTATGGGTTATTTGGAATTTTTTAAAATACCAAACGTGTCCTAATTAATTTTCATTTGATCAGTTTAGTTTAGAGACTTCTGAGGGAAGCTTCGTCGACATCATGGAGCTTTCCCAATTAATTCACCCACTACACCTAACCCCTACTTTCCCAATTCCCAATCCAATTTCCTCCTCCCTTCCTTTTTCACATGCCCTTTAGCCCTTACCTTCCCAACGAGTTTCCTGCCTCCACTTCTCTTTTCACGACTCCATGTTTTCTGACTTTCCCCTTCAGGTAATCTCTAAAGGGACGGAAAGGAAGGGAGGGTTAGGGCTGTGAATGAAAGAAATGAAAATAACGAAGGTGAAGCATATGAAAATGAAGAACTCACTGAAGATTAGTTGAAGAATGAAGGTGAAGCCTAAAGGTGAAGATGTGAAGCATATGAAAATGAAGAAGAGTGAAAGAATGAAGTTGTTCGAACTGGAGGCGAACTGTGAAGACCAAATCGAGCGAACTCACGCAAACGGAGATGCTGTAGTCCACGGATTGACACCGCATCCGCACCGCAACCATCAATCCACCGCACTGGAGGGGATCCGGCAACCAAGTAGACGAATCGTGTGATCTAAGTAATGGTACAAAGAAATTTTTGAGATATAAAGTAAAAATGCTTTTCTTCTTCTAATGCTTTAATGCTTTTCATTTTGAAGTAAAATGACAAGCATGGAAATGGAAAGTTGCTTTCTACTCGATGGTTTATGAATTTTTAAAGATTGCAAAATATTTTAATTAATATTATTAAAATTTATTTATTTTAAAATGGATAACAATATAAAAATAAGTGAAATAAATTAATTTATATAATTAATATGTAATAAAAAATAAATATATATTTAATTTATTAAATAATAGTTTTTTAACATTTTTAAAAGTACTATATATTAGAATAATACTTCATAATATTTTATTTTTCTCTTTGTATCTATTATGAAGTATTGTTTTAGAATTATTTGGAACATCATAAAAAATAAATTTTATGACATTATTTTAAAATTAATATTTATACACCTAAATAGAATTATTCTTTTTTAAACGAAACAAAGTATATCATATTATCAAAGAATTACAACAATCGTCTCTTGATGATAGCTCCCTTTTTTTTCGATATTGCCCTCAGTTCCTTTACTATTTATTATTTCATTTTAGAAATTTAAATTGTTCTTATAGGTTATAGCAGTAATGGTTTGTTGCTTTTGATTCTCCTGGGTTTAAAATTTCTAATTTTGAAAAGTTCAAACAGGTTATTTTAAGTTAGGTTGTTTTTAAATCTTTTAAGTCAAGAAAAATATTATTACCATTCAGACTTGTATATTTTTTATCTCACTCTCAACTAGTTTTGCTTATAAGACTAATTGTTTATGATTTTGTAACTATTATCATATTCAAAAAAGTACTGTTAATTATTATTATTATTATACTAAAACTAAATTACACTTATAGAAATGAAAAAAAAATTTTAATTTTGTTATAATTTTTGCTAAAAAATGAACTATGATAATGGGTCAGGCTTGAGCTTTACATATAGGTTTAGGCCAAAGCCTAACTTATGATTGTAGGCTAAATTTGAAATGGATTTGGACTTAAGTCTAAGCCTAAACACAAGATTCATTAAACTAATGCCCAAGTTCAACTTGACCCGACCTATGAACAAGTTTACTCAACAGGATATTCCATTTCACCATTTCAATTGATCTAGACGTGCTTCCCTCATTGTGAAAGAAGTAATAAGAAGATTAGCCGCTAGCTGGCCATTGAAGTGAGAATACGGATCCAGTCATGTCAGCAACAAACATGATTAGTCATGTGCACATATCCTGGCCATCCATACACTATGCACGATCAAGATGCACCCCTCATTTCCCTTTTCCACCCATTGTGGCCGTCCAAAGTAAATGGACGATCACAATTTTAGCAACATGATAGATCATATTATTTGCTAACATGACTGGATCTACATTCAAGTTTTTCAATTTTTTCTTTCTCTTGAAAGCCTATTCGTGTTGGATGTGAATGTCACATAAAAATATTAGTAGTAAATTGAATAATGATGTCACTTATCTTGGTTCCTATATCATAATCCTAAATCATTGTTGTGATATGATATTTGAATTAAACATATATAACAATTTACAAAGCTCATACTTAAATCTTGGTTCATGTATTGTCACAATGTGACGGCTGGTGAAAAGCCATCGTTTTATGACTTTAGGGCACGTAAGGGAAAACGTAGAGAAAATGGGAGTCACCACCAATTAATTAGAAGGATAATTGAGATCCTTAAAAAAAGAATGAAAACTAGCCCTCGGAACCAGAGGAAGGGTTCGGGAGTCTGATTACTCGTAGGGAAGGTGTTAGGCACCCTACAACGTCCATCCCTAAGGACGGATACCCTAAATTGTTTGTGCTTAAAGAATTTTAATTTATTTAAATTACTCATTTTTATTAATAAAATAATAATGGACAAAGATAGAGAAATAGATAACTAGACCTGTCTCACCATGTATGTGCCTATATACCCCAAAAGGGATCAAGGTCAACGTAGTTCGGAATACGGTTTTGTCAAATTGATCAAGTGAAAAGGCATTAGGATCTTTAGGGAAAATTTAATTTCCACTTAAAGCTTGAACGGCGAATTAGGATTTTGGAGAGAATATATCTCTACTAAAAGCCCGCGAAAACTGGGGAATTTGGGAAAATAAAATTTCACTGAAAGTCTATGAAATACAGAACCTTGGAGAAGATAACATTCTACTGAAAGTCCTATAAGTATTAAGTCTATAGGCAGGATTGGAATTTACAAAAGTAATGGGGCGAAAGTAAGAAGTTTGGAAGAAATGGGGGCCAAAATGTAATTTCAAAATATATATAAATATATATAATAAAGGGGGGTAAGATGTAATTCTTGAAAATTAGGGGACAAGGCTACCATTTTAAAAATATATTAGAACCAGAATGAGGTTTCCTAATGTAATTTAAAATCTCTTTATTTACAAAAAGATAGA
>JASKGM010094414.1:0-45980 GCA_034509205.1 Ceratonia siliqua
TTATTTTTTATCTTATTTTTTTTATTTTTAATATTAATTAAATATTTTTAACATCTTTACTTTTAAATAAATAGAATAAAAAAATTATGAATAAATAGTGTAAATAAATATAAAAATTTTTAAAAATATTTTAAAAATATAATATAAAAAATAATTATTTAATTTTAAAATATCAAAAATATCAAAAAAAAAATTTATAACGAAGGGTAGAAGAATAACCCCTTTTTAAATGAACGGCTTATAATTGGTTTGACCGGTCATGTTAGGCGTGATATTATGGAATCTCGATCTTTTTTATATTCATATATTATTTTTATATTTTTTAATAATTAATATTACAAAATAATAATAATAAATAATATATATATAATATATAAAAGTAATATAAAAAAATTATGTATAAATATTATTCTTCCATAATTTTTAAGTTTTTTATTTTTATGATGAAATAAAAAAATTTATTTGTGTTGATAAATAATATTTCAATCAAAAAAATATTTAGACATTCAATGTTGAAGTAAACTAATATAATTAATATTAAAAATAATACCACGAACTAATACTTAAACCCAAGTGTAGATCTTCTAAAATAGCATTTTAGAGAGTAAAATGTATGAATTTCAACATATTAAAACTTAAATAGTTTGGATTATGTCATTTTATTCTAATTAAAAAATAAAAGAATTTAAATATGCACAGTTATTTTTTTCATCTTTCTCGTTTCCTCTTAACTTCAACTGTCTTTTTCTTTTTTTTTTCTTTCTCTTCTCCATTCAGGTTAATCACTCTCTATCTCTATTTGATTTTTTTTTTAATTTGTCTCTCTTTTATCCTTTCATTTCTTTATTTTATTATTCTCTTTCCTTTTAATGTGTCCCTTTCTTTCTTGTTTTTTAATTAGATAGATAGTAATAAAATGGAAGAATGAAAAAAGAACAAATAATAAAGGGAAGAATGGAAATAAAAGAGAATGAGATAAAAAAAACAAATTAGAGAGAGTGAGAAATTAAGGGAAGGTGAAAGGAGGAGGGAGGAAAAATTAAAAAGATGAGAAAGAGTTAAAGAAAGGAAAAGAGAGAAAAAAAAAGATGACTTAATCCATGCCGTTTTAGGTTTAAAAGTATTAAGATTTAACGAGCATAAAGATTTGAGTAAATGATTGCTAGTTCAATCATATTCTTATTAAAAAACAAGTTAAAATTATGAACTAAAGTACATAGGTTGCACTTTACTCGGGCCTAGATCCAACCCAAGTAATAGGCTGAAGTTAAGGGGGAAAAACTTCAGTACTACAGGCGCACCATACTTGGTGCCTCTGTCACTCACATCTTTTGGGTGACCCCTACCTCAATGGGGCGAGTCCCACTCTATTGAAGTGGGGGCCACCCAAAATTATCTCTCTATCAGCTACGGTCGCACGGTGCGACCGTAGCGCTAAACTTTTTCTCAAGTTAAGGATATGAACCTTCATTTGGTAAATATACTCTACTAATGGAGGCTTCGTTAAAAAGCTTTTGCATTTAACAGAAATACTAGTCTCCTATAAATAATATTTTTACAAATTTTACAAAAGCCTCTTTCAGTTATTCATTATTATTTATTAATTTTATTCAACTTACGTCAACTCACGTTTATTAAATAACTAAAAAATTTTGTGAGATTTATAAAAATACTATTTATGTAAAATCAATATGTTTCTTACTCTCTTTCTTTAAAAGCACCGAGATGCTGAATCTGCCACTTGGATTGTGAGAGTGGAATATGCGTATAGGTAGGCTAACTCTTGTGCTGAAAAAAAGGCTAAATTTAGTCTTAGCAGTGGCATGGGTTTAAAGATTTCTGTAAACCTTCTTTGTGACATTGCAGAGAGGGGCCATTGAATCATGAATAAACCTCATCATGGGCAACTTTTGGGTTTATTTTATATTAAAATGTTTTGGGCTTAAAATTATCACACCACATGTTTTGAATTAAAAAGTAGATTAAATTTGTAACCCATTAAATTATTATCCTTATTAATATATTTAAATAAAAATAAATAAATAAAACATGAAACATATAAGGATGTAATACTTAAAACTTGAAATATAAATCATATTTTATACTTACATGTTAAATTTAGTAATGACATAGATCTCAAGTTCAATGGAACTAATTAGATCTCATATTCAATGGAACTAATTAGATCTCATATTCAATGGAACTCTTACTACTGCTAAATGTGCAAATGTGAAGCTCAAAGTTCAAGAAAAAGCACCAGTTTGTGCAGCTTAAGTTACCAGAAGAAGATAGGGGTTTTTCCCCTCCCATTTATGACCAACGGGTTTAAATTACAAGCTATTATAGTTTTGTTAATGTTAAATATCATGTTTTTTTTTCTCTTTTCATGAACGAAAAAAAAATGTTCTGCATATTTATAATTTATTCTCTTGCGATCTAAATATCTAATAGAAGTTTTGGGATAAGAATAACTTCTAACCCATAAACGTTTTATTTGCATAATATTTCCTCGCATTATACTAGTGCTAATATCACCACTTGTTTAAATTTTCTATTGCATCGATAGAATTCTTGTAATGTCAATAGTTATATTTGTTAGAATTATATTTATTACAACACTAAAACTACTTTAGTTATGCAAACAGGCTTGACTATTACAATCCAGTTCAATACATCATTTATTATTTATTTGTCACAATTAGTGGTGGAAATAAACTAGACCAGGCTTTGACTAAAACATGCCAAGCTTGCATGGAAAAGCTTTAGTTTGAGTCAGACCTGTTGGCCTGATTTAGACTAAAAAATGGGTCTGACCTGACTTGTTTACAAAAAATTACAAGGCCTGACCTAACCTGTTAACCTATTTAAGCTTGTCAGGAAATAAGTCAAAAATAGGTCAAGTAGGCCACTAGCCTTTTTTGGCCTACAAAACCTGTGCAATACTGTAAACGTTCTTATTTTTAAACAAATTCATGCACGCACGATGGGTTTTAATTTGTAAATGGGGGAAATTGGGAAGTTTCAATAATTAATTGTTTTAGTTATAAAAGAAAATATTTTAGAAATAAAAATATAGGAAATATGATAAGATGGCCTATTTTCACCCCATTCACAAAAATGGGGGTCATTAGAGCTTGAACTCGCGATTCTTTCCTTAAAGAGTATTTTGGTTTAACTTGAGTAGTCGGCTCACCTAACATATATTCATAAAATGCCATATAGTCTTGAGTAATATTACCCACAATACTCTCACAATTTCAATCATTGTTTATTTACTTACTTTTCTCTCACTTACCTCGTTTCATTACTTCATTGGTGGTTGAGATTTTTTTGAGTTATAAAACACTATTGTTGTAAGGTAGACTTCCTCTATAACTTTTTAACTTCAAATTGCTAAATTTAATAATAATTTTTTCTTATGATAATAAATAGTTGAATGTAATAGATGAAAGACACATAATTTTTCTTCAAAATCCTTTTGAATACATGAGGAAGAATACTACCTTATAAAGACTTTGAGTTTTTTGTTTTCCAAGGTGAGATTTGAAATACATCATTCTCTCGATCATTTTACTTCAAACTATCTCCAACAATTCACAATCTGTAGTGCCCATAAGATACACTTCATGATATTTGCTGGTGCATTTAGGACTAAGCTATTAAAACCACACTTTAAAGCTACTTTCTTTGGATCTAGATCACATCATTTTCCCATATGAAAATGATGATTTTTTTTATTTAACTTGGCCGTCCAAATCCTTGGATGACAAAGATCCTGCCACATCATTTAATGAATAAAAAAAACTTTTTTTTCCTTTCCCATTTGGTTCTATTTCTTCTCCCATCCTGCTGAGTTTCATTTCTCATTCTGCTGAGTTTCATTTCTCATTCTGTCTTCTTGCCACTATCTTCTTTGAAACACCACCGCCATCATCTTCGAAGATCCACCGCCATCATCGTCGATAGCCATCTTCAACGGTAGCCAACCTTGTTTTGGATCATTTTCATCTTCGCTTTCCTTTCCCTCCCACATTTCTCTCCTTTCCTATCCCGATCATTGCCACCGGTGGCCTCTTCTTTCCTTTTCTAACCCTATCATCGATGGAGAATTACCATCATTAGCCTAAACCCCACAGCTCTAGTATCGATTTGGCAAATCTTTGGTAATCATCTTCTGAATACTAATTTTGATTCGTTTATTTGATGATGATTGCTTACTTAAAAAGAGTAATCCATTGAGGTGGACCTATTAGATTGAGCTTGTGGGATGGTTGATATGCTGTCTTGTTTAATAGGCCAGTAGGACTTATTTTTCCAAAATACTCAGTGTCTTGTGTACTAGGTTTAATTCCTTTGGGGCTATTTAATTCAATTGCCATTTTTACTAAAATGCTTTCTATTTTCAGAATTACACTGGGAACAAGAAAATGTGACCATGTTCTTTCCATTTGAATAATCTTGAATCAATGGACCCATGCAATTTCTACATGTTGATGCTAACAGACTTCTTATTTGATTATATATGCATCAATTTTTCATGGAGCTAATGGAGGTTCCAAGAGTAGAATCTAAGTTACGAGTATTTGCTCTTAAAATCATCTTTTCTAGTAAGGTATCTAGCTTATGATTAGTTGTGTATTATTTTTCTTTTACTATTATTAATAACCTTTCATGCTTAAAGATTTCTTCATCTTTCTTCTTCATGTGAATGTGCTGTTAAAGAGGTACTGTTATTTAAATGGCTCTCAATTAACAAATGTGAAGGTATTACTTGGCATCATCTTCATGTTAATGCTAAAACTTACAGGTGAAAGAATCTGTGAAGTTGCATCAAATTATGCAGACTATTCTTACTTTGGACAATGCCTCAAATCAAGGAATACCACGAGGTCCCTTTTTGGTAACCCTAATCTTGTTTTACTGTCTTATAATATGAGATCGAGCTTTCATACCATGTCTCACCTCAATATACTATTATACTTGACAAATTTATGTTATGTTGTTTTGCTTATAATTTCTATTTCATATTGCAGGATCTACAGTAGGATTTAAATTGGATAGTTTTCTTAAATTATCTAATACTCATGCAAGAAATAACAAAATGACTCTAGTGCATTATTTATGTAAGGTAGGTATGTCAAAAGGTTCGAATAAACTTTAGCATTATACTATTGTATCTTTAAGATAGTTGTGATCTTTTTCTATCACCATTTATAATTCCTCTTATTCAAGCTATGTGAAATATAAGAGTTAGATTTTCTCAGTGAAAAGAATTGTCTCAGTTATGAGCGGAGCGTAGTTCATGGTTAGGGGTTGTAGACTCCCTAAAATTTTTGAAAATATTTTAATAATGTAATATTTAGTATTTAAATATATAATGTATAATTTACCTCCCCAAATCAAAAAATTTATTTTTAAAGAGGATTTTAAATCTTTAACTAAAACTTTTTAATCTCTTTCATAAGAAAAAAGTTATTTTAATTTTATAATATATTAGAATAAGATTATCACAAACAATAAAATTTAAAACCATAAATATACTAAAAAATTTAAACAAAATGACAAAATAAGTACCAATAAAAACTACCTAGATCTGCCACTGGTCTCAGTCTTTTTATTTTGACTACTCTATTCTTTTTCTGGGTGTGATTCAAGACTTAACGATCAGACATTTCAAAGTCCACTTCATCTAAATCTTCAGTTTTTCACCCTTACATTTGCCATGCATGATTGTTTCAAGAGAATTTCTATTATTGATACACAAAGAAATTAGATAGCTTTGTTGTTTTGTTGCATCACTTGGCTTTCATTTTTATTCTTGGTAGGATTCCTTATCCTCCATCCAGAGTTCCAGGTGTACTTTCTTTCCTTAATTTCTGATAATGCATTAACGTCTTGTCAAAAATTTGTTTAATTGAGAGTTATGGAAGGCTAGGTGTAGTAATTACTTGCTTTTAGATTCTAGAAGGGTATATATACATTAGTTTTAATGATGGTAAGTGACAAAGGTCCATGCTAACACATTTTGATGGTTGCAGTTTTTAACCTTGATTTATATACAGATGTGCAAAACTTGTCATATTTACAGTACCATCTTAATAAGGATCCTTGCTCTGCTAAGTACAGGTTTGATGTCTAGAAAAATTTGCAATGCTTATTCGTGCAGAGTCTTTGCTTTCTAACTATGCTTCCAATTCAAATAGCAATTAGAGATGTTTCGTTCACAACTTTAAATTGTTTCCTTATTTAAGATGTATCAATTCAATATTGTATTATGTCACTTGTCTACCCGAGGCATTTAATTCCATATCGACCTTTTGCTATATTGCTTTATTTATAATTGATTATGTACACTCTGTGATATGGGAAAGAGGTGAAAACTCAAATTCAGCTTTTAGTTCTTTTATCAACAGCTTCGTGTTTGATGGAGTGATATTAATATGTGAAATGGCTTCTCTGAATATATTATATGACAAAGCTTGTAACGTTATTTAGATGGTATAATTTCTCAGTTTGGATTACATCCTTGGTATTAGGAGCTCAAAATGAGAAATTCTCTTTGGAAGAAGGAAAACAATACTATAGTGATCTGTTCAATGTTTTATTTGCTTCATTGCAATTACTACAGTGAGATAAGATCTAGGTTGTCCTCATTAGATATGTAACCATGCCAGATTCCCTGGTTGTTGTTTAACTTCTATACTTTGTGAATTTGATTGTAAATTAAGAATGGTAACCTGCAAATTAAAATGGATGTTTTTGATAAAAAGAGACTGTCTTTTAGGTTACAACTGTTTGAATTGATTGATTCTTTTAAATGTTTCATAAGGAACCTTTGAGAAACAAATTGATAAACATTTGATGCTTTTATATGTTCTTATGTGTTTTTATAGCCATAAAATAGGGATTTGTTTTTATTGAGTTATTTTGTTGTATTATTGATGTTAATTATCTTTACAGAAAGCTCACAAAGGAATTGTGTGAAGTTATAGAAGACTTTAGTCTTGTAAATTTTACAACCTTAGATATTCATGTACACTAAATCTATCTCCTGGACTTTGATGAGTTCATGTCAAATGATTAGAATTGTATTATTAGTCAGAATCTCATTTTCAGGACAAAGAAAGTGTAGGCAATTTAGTGAAGCTGATAGACAAAAGAAATGGGTACATATTTTTTGGCATAAAAGCAAATGCAAATGAATTCAGTAAGATTACAGTTGGTCCTGTTGATTGGGATTATTACATATATCCTAGTTTTCTCATAATATGACTATTATGCATGTTTTAAATGGTTGGAAATTTTCAATTCTAACTTTGCTCTTAATCAAAGCCTTACTTAAGAGTATTAAATATTGAGTTTCACTTAACTCATCAATCTATAGTTGCAACAGTGAAAGAAAAGTACATGAAGGATGATGAAATTATTGATAATGATTATTGATGGATATACTGAGAAACTTGTTTGGTATGAGAATTACAGCTTAGTGAGTCTTTACTTGCTTCATTCCTTGTATAGTTTTTTTTTTTTTCATATTGTGGTTGTGTGGATTATGAAATCGTTGTTGGGCTCTATGAATATCTTGTGCTTATTGAAGTATGAGTGTTATGAATATCAACAAGTCCACAATTAAAAGGATTATACTTGTGGAGGAAATATTTTTCTGCAATAACTACTTGAATCTTGGGAGATTCATTGGGTGCACATGGTCATGAGCTTACTTATCTAATGATCATATGCATCTATATTATTATGATGATCCTAAGAAATTATGCAGTAAATTAACATACATTTAGAAAAAGGCATTCATTGATAAATTGCAAAGCTCAAGCCAAATGCTAGCAACTTCTAAGTGATAATCACCATGAAACTCTTCTACCCAATTAAGTAATTTCAATAACAATTAAGCACTTTCAATATTCTTGTATAAAGAATCAATTACATAAAAATGACTAGTATCGAACAGAACCAAATCCATAAGAACATTGCATATACAATTGATGACTTGTACACAAGACCAACATTTTGTACATTGTATCAGTCTTGTGACAATCTAAATCAACAACTAGGTTTTTGTACAGGAAAAAAAAAGCAGAAAAACTTCTAATTATTAGGGTGTTGATACTATTATGCACGACATTTCTAAAAAACCTCAAAGATCATCACCACCAAAATCTCCTTATTATGCATAAAATTAATCAAACAATTAAAATTAGTTTATAAACTTATAATAAGTCAATAGTTTAGAATTACTATATAAAAGATTAACTTAGACTTAAATTTGGTGGACACTAGAATTGGACATATCACTTATAAGGCATGATGCTTGATTGAAATCAGTACTCAATGCCTACAAAATATATTTATTTTAGTATTTTTCACATAAAAAAATACAACTTCACATATGAACATTATATCCAACATACCATTGAAATTTCATTCAATCCTTGAAATAATAAAGGTTGAAAATTATGACTAAGGATATCCTGCATAAGAAGGATTAACACTAATGAGAATTACCTCTATTCCTTTAAACTTGAGAAGAAAAGTCTTGTTAAAAGCTAATAGAATAAATCTTGTACCTCATTGGAATGAAATTTCTGCTGAGAACTTGAAATGTTATGTACAATAGAAGAAGCATTTTCCTATGCAAATAGAAATAATATAAATTAGTATGTTTTAAAATTTAAACACAAAACTATATATTAAATTAAGAACTAAAGTACCTTCAATCGTTTGTTTTGTGATTTATTCCTATTGCATTGCTTCTCAACCTAACTTCTTGATCGTTTTTTAAGTTTTTTAGCTTTTTTTCTCTTCAAGCCTTTGGTATTAATCAAATTATTATTTTTTCCAGTCATATAGTCAGTTTCATCTTTTCTATCATAGAATCACCCATATGTCTATTGCAAATATCTTGAACTTGTTTACTCAACTAAACCACGGCTTGATCCATAAACATGTATGCTTCCTCACAATCAGCTACCTTAGTTACTAACCTCACTAACTTGGGATAAAGCTACCTATATCGTTGTGTGATATTGAGTATATGATCATCATGAATAATTCTCCTATGTGTATCTTGCACAAGTCCATTTCTTACATCTTTTGTCATTCTTTTTAAAAAATATTGGGCAATAATTGATTTGATATCTTTTATATCATAGATTTTCAATGCATGGTGATATAGAATACCAAAAATTGTATCATCAGTTGCATTAAATAATACTTTAAACTCTAAATTTTCATTAAACATAATAACCATATACTCATGTATTAATTCTCTTTCATGCCTATGTCTTATAGAGGTGTAATGAGCCAGTCCTGTATCATCCCGAGATGAAGGTGGGGTAGAGGGCATGGCAGGCTTCTAGGATGGCTTGGGGGCAGGAATGAACTAAAGTCCCACATCAAAAAGGGGAGTAAGGTTAATATATTATATATGTAGGTCTTGGATCCAACTTATCAAGGCATTTTTTGGGGACAAAACCATGAGGTCTTTGGGCCAAAGTGGACAATACCTTAGTTATTTGGATTGGGTGGTGACAATATGATATCAGAGTTAGGATCTCCGCAGTACGGTGTGTGGTTCAGGGATGAACCAGGCAGAAGATAGTGGGCCTGTAACGACCCGGTCTTGTAGCATCCCGGTCTGATGAGGGCGAGGTAGAGGGCTTGGCATGCTTCTAGGATAGCTTGGGGGCAGGGTGTCGAGGCGCCTTTTGAGGACAAAACCGTGGGGTTTTGGCCTAAAGCGGCCAATACCTCAGCTAGTTAGATTGGGTCATGATAAGAGGCTACAAAGTATAAATCATATTCTTCTTGAAAAAGTTAAAAATCATAAGAGTATAGATTTCAGCAGTTGGCTGCTGCACAGGTGAATTTTGCATCTTCAATCTTGACAATTTTTGCTTAGTTTCAAATTTAGATTGCAACTCATTATATCTTTTATCACTAACCACCCATTCAAAGTTCTTGAAAAATTGGATTATATCCAAATTTGGTGTCATGCAACTTTCCATATCAGAGTTTAAGCTTTCACTAACCTATGTACTCCGTATACCTAGTGAGAAAAAAATTTTCATGTGGTATTTTGCCCATTTGCCTTTTATTTTATAGAAACTAGTCAGCCAATTATTGTCTTGAAGATTGTGATCACTTAATATTTTATCTCATGCTGTTTAGAAATCATTTTCCTCTGCATATTGGTACATATATGTCTTTAAGTCTTTAAGAAAGTTAGAATCATTTTTCATCAAATTTCTGAGATACTTAATGCCATTTTGCATCAAGTGACAAGTACACAATCAATGATATGTTTCAGGCATCATCTCAAATAAAGCTTTAGCCATTACATGGTCTTGATAAGTAAAAATAGTATGAGATTTCTTTGTCTCGTGTGCCTTCAAGAATGTTTCAAATAATCATTTAAAGGACACTACTGTCTCATCATAAAGAAGTGCAGCTCTAAAAATTATTACCCCTCTGTGATGATTAAAACTAGCAAATAAAGTCAAAGGTCTACATACCCTGTTAGTATTGTATGTAGTGTCAAGTGTGACTGCATCACCAAATATGGCATAACCAATGGTCATTTTTGTATCATTCCAGAATATATTGGTTATTTGCTGTACCACATCTAGTTAGATTGCATAGTAAAATGATGGATTCACAACTAATTCCTGTTGAAAGTATTGCAATAAATTGTCTGCCTCCTCGTGTGCCATATTTCTTAGCCTTTTAGTACAAAAATAGTTCTTTAGATCTAAACGGGTGTATTCAAGATTTAAACTAATTCCTGTTGAAAGTATTGCAATAAATTATCTGCCTCCTCGTATGCCATATTTCTTAGCCTTTTAGTACAAAAATAGTTCTTTTGATATAAACGGGTGTATTCAAGATTTACTCTTCAACCTACTTGTCTGCTCATCAATTTAATTATTTAATTCCAGAGTATGTTACTAAATCAATCTCACAAGCCTGTACTTGAGACGCTTTTCTTTGGCATGCCAACATGTGGGTGGTTTGTGGATGATGCAATTCATAATTATGCTCAGTAACCAAATCAAGCACTCTAAATTTATCAATTTATCTAATGTAAGTGAGTCCTATTCTTGCAAGACAATGAGTTTTGATTTCTGATCTTAGCCTTTTATCACCTGTATTTCCTTTGCGAACACCTTCTTTGCAATATACATATTTGCATGACACAATTTTCTCATATATTTTGCTTTTGTTGAACATTTTTTTCTAATATCAAATCCAATTTTTTCACCATAGTTAACCCAAAATTCCCATGCCTCCTCTAAGTTTTCGAATCCCTTGCCTTCATAAGGTTTCCAATTAACTTTTGAATTGTATCTATTTCAATATACAAAATTAATGAATATACACATTACACAAAATTAAACAATATAAACTAATGAATATATACATTAAACAAAATTAATGAATAGAAACTAAACTAATAACATATAGTTAGATAATTTTCCAAAAAAAAATCCCATTATGCCAGTGCAAAAACACATGTATATAAAACGCATTGATGCTAAAATTGGGAGGGGAGCGGGAACAGACTCATTGCAATAAATATGAGTATATTCCACTTTGACTCATTGCAATAAACATGAATCATTCCACTTTGATCTTAAAATTTCAAAAGCCACACAAAATGATACGCTATTCACTAAAAAGCAAAAGTATAGAGTGTATCCCAATAATAAATTTTGGTCCCCAATTAATGTCCACTTTCATTCAAGGAATTAAATTTGGGAATGTTGGTAAAGAAAGAAGGCAAGTGTTAATTGCTGCAAAAACAATGGAGATCCCAAATAGATCAAACTTACGCTGCAAACTTCAAACTGGTGTTGGATTTGTTCATGCACTTCATATGTCTCTACCATAAAAGAAAATTGAGTTAATACATTATATTTCAAGTAAGTTAGTGTCTTATAAAATTCAATATTCCTCTTTATAATAAGAGATAATTCTAAATTATATTAGATATTAAAAAAAAATATATAATAGTATTATAAAATATAATATTTTGAAGACAACAACAAATAATTAACTCAAATTGATTATATGAGAGTCTATGTTGAGGTGAAAGCAAAGAGATGGCATGAACCATGATATATAAAAGCAAATGTTGCTGGACTTTAATAAAATTACCAATAACTTAATTTAGCAATTACATATTACAAACATCAATAACATATGACTTAAAATAAAGATAATCACAAGATTCTCAACCTTGGTGTTTGCATCTTTTCTTAAGCAAAAAATGCAGCACTCAGGCTGTTTGGTAGCGACATTAAACACATAGACAATGTTTACTGCAAGTAGAATTGGAAATTACGTAATGGAAAATTGAATGGTATTATCTTGTATAACTGATAAATTAATGCAACTAATAAGGGCCAAAAAGCCACTCTTTGGCTTCAAAAACTTTACATATATCCAAGTCTGATCAACAAGCTCAACTTGCATTTTAGAAAATGCAATGAAAAAAATGCAATAAATGAATGTTCTGTCGTCAGACATGGTAACTCAGGTGATGAAGTGAAATGGTTTTTGAAAACCCAAATGAAAAGAGACAACGGTAATAAGTGGTGATGCTTGAAACAAAGGTCACCAATGGGACTGGCTAGAAAACGCAAATGATGGCTATTGGCGATGAAGAAAGTGGCGGGACTGGCTGGAAAACGTAAATGATGGCCATGATGGTTGTGGGAGGGAAAGGAAAGTGAAGACGAAAACGATCCAAAACGGGGATGCCTACCGGCGATGATGGTGGTGGTGCTTCAAAGAAGAGATTGGCGGGAAGACAAAATGAGAAATCAAACTCAAATGAGATGGGAAAGGAAAAAAAGGTTTTTTTATTCATTAAATAATGTGGTAGGATCCTTGGATGGCCAAGATCAACATAAAAGGACCATCATTTTCCTATGGGAAAAGGATGAGATCTTGATTCACTTTCTTCAGTTAGGATTTGAGATATTGGATTAGCAAAATATTGCAACTAACATGGAGATTGGGGTATAAGAAAGTGATCATTGAATTTGATTATCAAAGCCTTATCTAAAAGGATCCAATTGATGCTAAAAAAATTGCTAACTTTAGTCTTTTATAGGAAGCTTGGGTTTAAAGAATGGATATCACATCCAAGCTCCATTTCGATAAACCTTCCTTTCAATGTTGCAGAGGTGGACAATTAAATCACAAAAAATAGACCTGATATATGTATAGGAATTTCTGTTTGGACTATTGAATCATGAATAAACTTGATCATGAGGCAAGTTTTGAGCTTTATGTTATATTAGAGTTTGTTGGACTTTACGTCCACGCCATTAAAAATTGATAAAAATTTAGTTTGGAACCGCCATTTAAAAATTGGCAAAAGTTTAGTTTGGACTCAACTGATGATCAAAGTCTAATTGTAAATCATTGATCTCTCTAAATTTGGTGGCTTTTTCAATTCAAGTTGGGATTTTTAGAAGAAAAAAAGGCCAAAGTATTTCCTCTAGGCTTATGTTTAAAATTATGAGAGTACATTTTTTAAATTGAAAAGTAGATTAAATTTGTTACCCATTAAATTATTATCCTCCTTAATATATTAAATAAAAATATAAACAAATGAAACATGATACATATAAGGATGCCATGATTAAAATTTGAAGCAAGAATAATGTTTTATACTTACTAAATCTAGAGTTTTATTAGTGTGAAATTCATTCTTAAAAAATATATTTGATAATACAGCATTTGACCGAGGTTGAATTTAATTTTGCTTAACATACTATTCGAGGATCTCCTACATTTTAGATGGAGCCTTACAACCCTTAAGGCCAAGGATTTTGCGTAGTTATATCGTTCTTGTGAATCTTATGCTTATTATTCATAACAGTTTCATCATACCTCACTAGGAATCCCAAGATTTCTTTGTAACTATTATTATGTGTTATATCGTAAAAAAACTTAATCATCCCCGTAGTACCCCTTCCCGTATATAAAAAGCTATGAGGATCTAGTCGTTTTCTCTTCAGTCATTTTTCATCATTTTTTACCTATGATAGTTGTTTGCTCATATATGGACGGCTATGATAATTTTTGCCAAAAAAAATATGAGCAAGAAAAAAAATACACGTCCCATCGTGACCGTTTATGTGTGCGCCGATGGCCACAATAAAAAATAATCGATCATTTAGAGAAAATAACAAGATTCAAATTGTATAAAAGGTTACCCCTAACCACTTCAGGTAGGTTCCTTTTATCATTAATATCCCTTATGCTTGTAATTACTAGTTTAGAACCACCTCATGAAAGATTGGGAAATATTAGTATTTTTATTTGTAACTTAACACATGATCCTTTTATAGCAAATATAATTATTCATACAATGTATTATATTCAAATATGTGGACTCTTGCACTTGAGGCACAGTATATATTACTAAACGCGGCATAGAGATTGAATATATGTCTTCTTATAAATTATTCAAACTCTTCATACTTATTGACTTTCACATCTCTCATATGAAACATCGAAGAGGAAGTTTTAAGAAGTTTCACTATAGTGTTTGTGACTTGTGAGTAATATCTAGTTTAACTAATGACTTATTAAAAGTGAGTTGATGGTGAGAGTTTTAATAATATAATATATCTTAAATTTGAGCAAATAAAGTGACTATTCCTTCTTATGACTAACAACTAAAAGTTGGTGTAATTTTTTCATTGCTGTTAAAATTTATACCAAAAGAATATGTAAAAAAAAAAAAAACTCAATTGTTATGGTAATATCATATTATTACTATTGAACTTGATACTTTTTTTTATATTTTTTTAATTAAAAACATCATGACATAATTTTAATAATAATAATATAATACTAGTATGTACATTTACTCTTCAAAACCAAGCACAAAGTTCATGTAAAAACGCATAATATCTAAGTCAATGATGTTCTCATCTTTTTGGCGTAAATATTCTCAATCAGCCAAACAAACCTCTTCCTTTTGGATTTGGTCTAGTTAAAATAATAAATAAAATAAACCACATATTCTCTTACCTATAATGGGTTTTGCTAGTTTAATACTCAACTCCCACTATTCCCTAAAATATAATTGAGAAGAAAATTGCAGTGGAAAATTGAAGATAAAAAAAGCAATATATTCCAAAGCAGTGTTTCACCAGTTGTCTTCGTTTTTGTTCAGAATCATTCCTCATTAAAATACTACTCTGGAACTTTGGTACACAGTAAAAGCAGAGACTCACCCTTCCTCACCGCACTAATAAAACAAGGCTACCTACCGTGTCATTTGTTCAGTAAAAAAGGGTAAAATCTAAGCGCAGAGAGAGAGAGAGAGAGAGATGAACGACGACCCGAAGAAGAACATTGCGGGACCTCTAATGGTGAAGCCGAACTCTGAAGATCGAAAGCTATCGCCGGCGGCTACGCCCACCCCCACCAAGAAAGTCATCATTAAGAGTGCCGATATGTTGCCCGACATGCAGAAGGAGGCCGTTGATATCGCCGTCAACGTTAGTTCTTTCTCTGTCTCTCCTACCTTTCCGACATTTTCTTCTTGCGTAATTTCTTGTTTGGGATTCTTTCTGGGTTTGATTGTTTATGCTCTTTTGGGTTAAACATTCTTGCTTTGTTCGGATGAATTAGGCATTTGAGAAGCATAATATAGAGAAAGATGTTGCAGAGGATATAAAGAAGGAGTTCGATAAGAGGCATGGACCCACTTGGCATTGCATCGTGGGTCGTAATTTTGGTATTCCTTTTCTGTACTTTTTCATCCTTCGTCTTGGGTTTAATTAAATTTGCCATTTTAATTGGTGATCTCTTCTCAGTAATTACCATGGATTATGCAATTCGTCAAGCCAGAAATGGAGTAGATCTAAGTTTAAGCTAGTCTTCGTTTTCGTCCTAACTGTTTAGGTGCTACAAATTTTGTTGCTTTTCTTCATGATTGCAAGTTAGAAGAAATGCTGACGCCTAGTTTTCTTTTCTTTTTCTTTTTCCCCTCTATATATTTTTTATATACAGCTTAGTCTTTTCGATTTGGTTGCATTTCTTTTTTCTGGTAATGTAAAAACGATTACGGCAATGCTCTTTGATTCAATTAGGCTAGTTGCATGTGCTAGGGTTTGAATAATAGTCTATTTGGGGAAAGATGAAAAGCTTCAAGAATGTGCTCTAGTTGATTTATTTTTGTCTATAAGAACTACATTGAACCAGTGCGTATCTTCGCAGTATTCTAAATTCTATTGTTTGTGAATTCATGATTATGTCCAAACTTCATCATAATATACAGAAAGTCCATTAAAAAAATTATGGGAACATATAAGTATAATATAGCTTTGGATGATGAGTTAGTTTGTGCCCTCTTTGTGGTTTTCAGATTTCTGGAGCTTTTAGGGATATTTCAGTAGTTGATATTGATATTGATATTTGAGAATAGAGAACTCTTTCATTTTGACGAATTTTATTATGTATATTTGTTTTCCCTCTCTTTGTTAAATTCCTTTATCAAAAGTAATACAAAACTAACAAAACATTTAAATGCTCCTTTAAGTTTGCAAACATAGATAAATATGAATGTTAATGTAAAATAATACTTTTAACTGAGTAGGATTTTGCAGTGTTCAGCAATATGCTTTTTATGCTTTATGTGGGAAAGAAAGTTTGATTCAATATATGATAAAAGGAGCTGTTTGCTGGACACAGGAGTCAAGCAATATTATGAATAATCTATTATTTATAGTAATGTATTTTTAATAATTAAACTATTATTTTTATGTTATTATAACTTTATGATCCTTAGGAATTCAAGAAGTTAATGGCTTCTTATCCCCTCATGCTCTGTCTAAAAAAGCCTTATTCATAGAAATGTTTTACCTTTTGATGCCATCCTAAGTAGTCCTTGAGGAAGTTTTTTTCAGAAGTGTTTAATATCATGAGGTAAGATGGAAGATATAATTTTAGATGGAGCTGAATGGGAATGGAATGACCAAAAGGACTAGCACAAGCAAAATTAAAATTGAGTTTCAGGTTTTCAGACAGTAAGTCCTCACAAGGTGGATGTAACAGTATGTTGACTTGAATAATCCTGAGGAGCGATTCGAGAGAAAGTAATAGAGAAACTCCAGGATAGATGGTTTTTTAAAGCCACTCAACTGAGTGTCACATTACATGGTTCTGGTCTGTCAAAATGTGATACAGCTATTGGACTTGTATTTGGTGCGACCTCAGCAATGTCTTTGGCTTTGTTCTCTTCTTTTTTCCCTCCTAAGGTAAGAAATGGTAGTATAACTGGATATGAACTGCTAATGTTGAAGCAAATTAGCCATCAAGGGATTTGATAGAAATCCGGGTTGGGTCTGACTGACCCGACCACCATTTTTCTCCATTTATGTTTGAGTGACATTAATGATTCAGAATCTGTTTTGAGCCAATGTTCTGGCTGATAGGTGGACTCGTTTAGTGATAGACATTGTCAGTCCTACAATTGGTTGTCATGAGAGATTTTTTACGGGCATAGTTTCTGATTTCTAATCTTAGCACACTTACATTATCATTAAGCATGGACAACCAAAGTACCAAACCACATCATTTCTAGATCTCTTGTTCATTTTACTACGAATTCTACTGAATCACTATGATTTGATTCCTAAAAACACATTTGTTTTCTTTTTTTCTTTTTCAACAAAATTGAGACAGTAAACCAAATATGGGCAAATTTGCTATGTCTTGCTAGCTTAGTGATATTCTTGTTACTGTTGTAATGTTTATACTGGAAAACCTTTTATAATTAAAGTGCATTCATGGAACTATTCTTCTTGCAGGTTCGTATGTGACTCATGAAACAAACCACTTTGTTTATTTCTATTTGGATCAGAAAGCAGTTTTACTATTTAAATCTGGCTAGCTGTATTCTGATGGTGACAAAGATGTTGAAAGCAATGGGAATGTTCTTGTGATTATGCTGCTACAATTAACTCCTGTATGTATTAAATCCTCTGGCACACAAACTCTTTGCAGGACATTTTTGTGCTTGTATATCTTATTTCAGGTAAACTGGTTCTGAAGTTTGGATATGAATCTAAAGTTTCAATCCTTCTGCTTCCTCTACTCATTTTTGGTTTTTGTTCCATTTCTTTGTCACCATACCTTCCATCTTTCTTTTTAAACTTCACTTTGATATCTCAGGGAAGTTTATCTGTATTCGATGAGTATGATGTCAAATGTTTGATGTTTTTCAAATCTTGGAAGGCTTTATGCGGTAATCAAAAGACTATGACGCATTGATTTTGAAACCAAGAATGTGAACGCTTGACAATACAAAGTGCTTCATCTAGCTAGTGTGGATAGCTGATAACATGAAATTATGGAAATTTGTCTTTTCTAGCCCTTCCTCTGGCAATGACTACGTGGAATTTTGTCTCCAGCATCAATGGCTTTTGTAGCCTTTAGTATGTTAAGGACTTTCTTTTTTCTTAGCAAATAACAATGATCAGTTTCATTGGCTTAGGTTTGTTAGCCGCGGCTTAAAAGTGAAAGGTATACCGTAATATCTAAACTTTTTTTACATTTTTTAATTTATTCATAGGTAATGTAAAAAAAATTAATAATAATAGATGATAAATAATAAAAAAATAATATATATGAGAAAAAGTATAAATGTAGTATAAGAAATGGGGATTTACTTATTTCGGCAACCCATGTTTTGATCAAATGTGTGTGCATTTCAATTTGACGGAAGTATTAGGTAAAGAGAAATGACAAACAAAGTAAAAGGTCGTGGCTGTGGGCTGTGGTCCAAAATTATGGGTGTTGGGCCAGTAAAAAGGTAAGAACCCATAGGACAAATGTGAGGTCTATGACTATATGGTAGAGATGGCATTTTGAAAATTTTCGGCTATAGTTTCTCATTTTAACGTCACTCATAAATTTTATTCATAAGTTGTGCATAAATTATTAAAGTGGTTATATTTGAATTCACGTTTCTGTTTTTACTTTTTTATATTAAATTTAAATGTAATCAATTTAGTAGTTTGTGTAAATAATTTTTTTTTACTAGTATCCTTACTAGCTCAATATCAGAAAATGACAATGAGCAGTGAAAAAAGAAAGAGTGAAATCCTCCTAAACTTTGAAAAAGAAGTATGCAGTAAGGAGGGGAGGAGAATAAAAGATTTCCCACCAATGGAGGGAATAATGGAGGGGAAGGGATGGAAGAGTTTTATTATAGTCTCCTTTTTTATGAGGAGGGGAGGATAATGAAAGATTTTCTAAATCCTCCAAAGTCATTAACCTTTTAGAGTTTTAGGGACTGTTTGAAACGGTTTTTGTTTTATTATTTTTTAAAATAATTTTTGAAAACAACCTTAAAAAATAATTTTATAGAATAAAAAAATAAAAAATCTGTTTGGGTAAAAATATTTTTTATTAGTTTTTTTTCGTGTAATTTAAAAAACAGATGACGAAAACAAGCTAAAACATAAAGAATTTATTTTTGTTTTTTTATTTTTTAGTCATTGTTTTTAGAAACAGTTTTTAAAAAACAACTAATGAAAACAGTTACCTAAATAAGTTTTTTTATTTTCGTAGAAAAAAAAATCAGTTTTTAAAAATAAAAACAAATAGGGCCTTTTATGTTCTCTCAATTTAGGGAATTTTAGAGGAGAAACTAATTACTTAATACTATACAAATAATTATTTTTTTACAATTTCATCACAAAGATATATTTATAATTAATCATTTTAATAAAATTTATAAAATTATCACAATTATTTTCTTTTCTAATTTCATTTTCTTGTTAAATTTAAACACCCAAACAAGGGAAAGGAAAATCACCATTTAACCTTACCTTCCCTTTCATTCCACCTCGCTCCTTTTTTTTTTTCTTTTGTTGTTTTGGATTCCTTTTCTTCCCTTCTCATCCAAACTCATAAATATATACTTCGAGTTTTTGGATGGATGGTAATCAATCGAATGGATGGAAGAAAATAAAACTGGAACTTCTCATTGTTTGTAAGATTTAAAACTTAAGAATAGGAATGGAATAGAAGGGAACCACTTCCATCCCTTCCCCTTCAAAACGCCGATTTCTGTTTCCTATCAATTTGGGGGTAAAGAAGGAGAACACTTATTTTTGTTCATTAATTGACATTTTCGTCTATATTTTTATAACCTGATGTTATGTATTCATTCCTTCAAATTCATATTTTTGCTTATTGTTTTCTTTCATCTCTTCCCGCAAATATGATTTTCTAACATGAAATTGTCATCCCTAATCTAATTTTTCATATGAATTGTCATTTCTTCCCTCGAACAATGTATGATATGTATTAAATTGTCACTTCCAAAAATGATTTTGTTTTATTATGAGTATTATGAATTTGGAATTACAATTTGATTTATTTTTTGCATTTAAATTAATATTTGAATGCACATATTGTGATGTCTATTGAATTTTTGTTTTATTTTAAATAAGGACTATTTTTGAATTTTGTATCCGTAATGTTTACAATTTTGTTCAGTTTTATTTGAACTTCCAAACAAAGCAAAGGAAATTTCTGTATATTTTCATATTAAATTTCTAAACAGATGGAAGGTAAGTTTAATATGTTTATTTTCTTTCCTTTTTGTTCTATTCTATCAATCTATTCTATTCTATTCCATTTCATTTTCTATTAAACTTTCAAACGTAACCTTAGGATATATTTGGATTGAGGAGCGTGGAAGAAAGGGAAAGAGAATGGAAGATATAACATATCTTCCCTTTATTTGGAGTTTTGGTAGGAGAACGAAGGACTTTCATTAAACTTCCCAAATACTCCAAACTCTTTCCTCCTTTATATTTTTAAATTCTCTTAATTTTGGAAAATTTTAGAGGGAAATTAATTATTAATTATATATTATTCATAATGTTGAAAATTTACAATATAAATAAACAAATTTATTATATTTGATTATTTTCATAAAATATGAATTTGTTTTCTTTCTCTCCATTTAACCATCACTCCTCCTCAATGTACTAAGTAGTCCGACTAGTGACCCGACAAACTGGCCCTTTGTTCAGTTCGGAATTCCGATGACCAATCAAAGTGGATTTTACATTAAATTCGTCGTGTCTCTGGTCCAGTTTGAATGACCAATCAAACCAGATTTACATTAAATCGGTCAAAATTTGGTCAAACCGCAAGCTTTTTCATTAACCTGCTTGACCCTGATAATAAATTGATATTGGTTGGATCGGTTAAAATACTAGCCCTAAAAAGTTATGCGGGTCATCTTTTCTTGTTGCTCTCATACTTACATACAGCTAGCCATAATGGCATATACCCAGAGAAAGCTAAAACCGATCAAGTTATTTCAAAATAAAATATTTTTAAAAATATATATTATTAAAATAAAGGCTTAATTGTAATTTTAATTCCTCTAGTTTGATAAAGTTGCAGTTTGGTCATTCTACTTTCAGCTTGAACAATATGACCTTCTAAGTTTCATAAAAATTACAATTTTAGTTTCCCAATTAACTTTCCCTTCATTTTTTAGCGGAATTGCTGACTTGGAGCCTCAAAATGCCAACTGGACTCTCCAAAAATGACACGTCACCAAATTAAAAAGCTACATTAGCTCCATGTCAGCCCCAATTTCCACATCAGATTGTGTTTTCCTCAATTTCCTCCCCCATTTGAGCATTCTGTGAGTGTTAACTCGATAAGGTCTGAAGCCTTCATGCCCAACTCCCTTTGCCCTTAGCCTCCTACATCACTAGTGTGTTTCCCACCGTTGTAGTGCGTTTTCTGACCATCTCCAACTCAGGGAGTTGTTGTTTCCAATTCATCTTGTTAGTGAGCAAAGTCTGAAGTTTTCATGTTTTCATTTTGTTTTTCAGACGTTCCTTTTCATACAAAAAAGAAATAGATGAATGGGATTTTAATGGTCATCCTTTTTAGACTTTGTCCCACCTCCATGTCATTTTCTTGTTTTCTTTTGGTGATTGGTTGCCAGCTATAAGAAGTTTTTAGTTTGCTAGTCTTGTTTTCTTTATATAGCAACTTTGTCTTTTGTGTACAATAATGGACTTGAGAATTAATATACATTAACAGAAAATTTCCAAAAGCTCTTCATTGTTATTCATCTTCTTTTATTATTATCTTCTTTGTCTTGTTCAAATTTTACTTTTTCTATTGTCTTCTAAGTTTACTATGCATTTTTATGGGGAGTTTAATTTGCCCTCTGTATTTCATATACATAGGTACAAATTTGTCCCTCACTCACACAACAAAATGGCCACACAAGATCCATATGCTTTCATGTAAGTGGTCCCTCATCCCTCATTCACACATCAATTTTATTGTTTTTAATTGTTGGTCCCCTATTCTAATACTAGGAATAACTTAATCATTTTCCTTTGAGTTTTATGGTCCCCAATTTGGTGAGAATTCACATTATACAAGTGAATTCAAGTTAACAAAAATATGCTTAATTATTAGGAGCTTCAAAGACATTGTTTGCCTATACCTGAATAGCTTAATCCTTTTCCTGCAATTGATTGCTAATAAAACCAAGCATTATATTATGGGAAATATACAAAGCTTACTTGTGGTCCCCTATTCCTGCTTTAATTTTGTGGTGCCTTATTTGTATTTTGTGGGTCCCCTACTTTATGGATTATAGTTCCAGCAAATAAGTCATAAACATAAACTAGTTTATCATACCCATGCACAAGTTTCATTTAATTTTATAATTAAAAATAGAGAGATAAAGTATATATGAATTTTGAAGTTTCAAATTATAACTATGTATCACTTAGTATATCATTAATTTGTTCTTATATGTAATTTGTTCAAATGATAATTATATATCACTTAGTATATAATAACTGTTTATTACTTTTTGGTGTGACATGCGTAATTATGTGTTTTAGATACATAGGCACTAAAAGGAAAGATGATACCCATTCAGGCGTAATCTTTATCTTTCATTCATCTAAAAGGTTCTGCAATATGCTTGTTAATTCCGAGATTATGCACCCATCTATGCCAACATATGAGATGCCAGCAACAAAGGTAAGATCAAGCTAGGAGATGTCAAATTAACAAATTCTAACCAACCATCTGATTCCTTTGAAACACCCTAGCATAATTATATACCTCCCATAGGCCTTTATATAGAATATCTTGATGTCAGGTAGCATTCTCCACAAGACTTGTACAATTTACTCAATATGTTAGGGGTTATTATTCTTTTCTTATAATAAGCATCGCCTGCAGAACAATAAAATGCAAAAAATTAAACACCAAGAGGTATTCAAACAAAGTCAACTGTTTCATGCATAACACATGCACATAAACCACGCAGGAAGTCACCCAATTAGCAGTAGATGTTTCCATTATTTTCATAAACAACAGAATTTCACCTTTAAATTTCCTTACTCAACATTTTGGTCTTATAAGGATAACTTTAGTAAACTAAGTAACTAAACATATAACCAAAGTGAGGCTCTTCTTCATCTGTTGTTTCATTTTATAAACGCTAGTGAATTGAAGCTTTGCAAGATTCTTATTATTACTTAAGTTTCAAACTTCCAAAGAATTTTCTCTTACAGTTTTTGGAAGGGGAAGGGTCTTTCAAAAATATTGACTGAGTTAAATGTTGTGAGTCTTGTGACATGCATGCTAACCAATCAATTTGAGAAAGAGATATAGGAATACATGGTAGCAAACATTGAACAATGGAAGAAGTTATAAAGGATGGTAATAGAAAGCCCACTTTGCAAGAGACATGTTACCAACAATACTAAAGCTTCTCGCTAGTGGAAACCAACCAAGAAGTTGAATTGCCACAACACAAGATAATTCATACAATAGGAATGCAATTAAGTAGCCAGAATTATTGTGTAAATACTAAGGAGTTCTAAAATCTAGGCAAGGCTTCTAGAAATCCACAATTTTTTATCTTATCCAAAAACTTCTAAAGAGGCAAGGACTTTGCCTTGTTAAACTTATCATCAAAAGAAAGTTTCACTATAGGAGAAAATTAAGAAAACTATAGGAGAAAATTAAGAAAAAAGTTTAAATGTCAATATGATATTTTAGTGTCTGGATCAAATAAATCTCCAAATGTACTAATATTTCAAAACATGTGAGGCACTGAAGTTGAAATGTTTCATTCATCATGTCAACCATATAAACACACTACATGAAACACTCAAGCATATAAGAATCAAACTTCCAATGCAAAAAACAACGAAAAATGCTCCACAAAAAACCCTTAGTACAATGTCACCTTCATTTGGGAAAAAAAATTAGATGGAGCTTTTAATTATTGGATGGATATAAACATAGCAAACTTACAACAACTATATTGTAAAGTTGTCTTTCTCCTCCATCTAACTAGCCCTCAATTTGAAACAAATCATATATATATAACCCATAGTGTTGTAGCCACAATAGCTAAATTGAAAAATGTAACCTGTTAAATCAATGAAAAGATAGTATAAAAGAAAAGTCTGAAACTTAAAAGCAAAACAACTAAATCAAATCGCTAATCCTACCCTACTTACCAAAAGAGTTTACAACTCATTTCACATGCTAATTTTGTGGAAAGATTTACAACCCATTAGAGGAATTTTCGATGGCCCATCAGAAAATGAGGGAAGTGGAAGCAATGAGATGCGATGCCGCCTATGGAGCTGACGACGGTGAACGATGTCGTCAAAGAAATTGGGGGTGAACATCACTGTGGAAGAAATTGGAGCAACCAGAGTATTGGATGCTTAGGAGGGACAAATTGGGGGAATTGGGAAAAAATTGGGCTGACATGGCTTTATTGGAGGGTGATGTGGCAAATTATTTAATGATGTGTCATTTTTGGGAGCCTGCGTGGATTTTTGAAGGGCCACGTCAGCATTGGACGTTAGAAAATGGATGAAAAATTAACCGAGGTACCAAAATTGCAACTTTTATAAAACTTTGAGGACCATATTGTTCAAGCTGAAAGTAGAGGGACTAAAACTGTAACTTTACCAAACTAAAGGGACCAAAATTGCAATTAAGCCTAAAATAAACTATCTATTGGTTATGAAATTTGCAATGTGCCACAAAGTCCTTGTTGTTGATGAGGAAGCAAGACTACTTTGGCTTCTTACTCGAAGACTTTGAAAATATGGTTTCATTAATATGGGTCCTTCAAATTCAAAAATCCATGTGTTGGCTTATTGGTTTCACGATCTATTTGATTATAAGTATGGAATTGCCAATGATTTTTACAAACTTAGCTCCCATCTAAACTCATATTTCTAGGCCGACGATGAGGGCTTCATATTTGGCATCATTTTTGGAACACTTTGAACTTGAAAGCATTAATTGTGTCAATTTTTCTTTGGTATCTATTATCAGCACACCAATACATGCTCCAAACTACATCTTCTAATACTTGAGGTTGACATACCCAGCCATGTGTTAAAACTTTCCCAAAGTGTTCTATTACAAAATCAGCTATTGCCTGCCTTTTTATAACTTTTGTAGGTGTATGCTATAATCCAAATTCGAATAGTGCTATGGTTCAGTTACCGATTCATCCATGGATAATTTGCTTAAAGAGCATGTTTTTAATGATATTGGTAAAGGAGAGCACATAAACCAAAATGGGTTTATATAATACTTCAATTAAGACATGAATAATATAATGGTAAACAAGAATTTTCAATTGGCGAATATCTTTACTCGACTTTACTCATCATCCTACTAAAACAAAAAGCTGCCCATTCTTCCTAAAGTCATCATCCTATCTAAAGTCATCATCCTATGCAAGGAAACTCCCAATAGTATCTTATGTGGCTAACACATAATTTAAGAGGTTAGCCTTGAATTAGGGGCATTATAGCCAGCTGATTAGCTAAGTGTGTCTTGATCTCATCCAATGCCTTTTTATTATGAGGCTGCCAATCGAATTCTTACCCATTTTTTAATTTCAATAAAGGGGAGAAAAAACTTGGTTTTAGCCAGCAAGTTTGAGATGAATATCCTTAGGAAGTTGACCTTCCCAATAAAGTTTTGAAGCTCTTTCTTGTTTCTTAGAGGAATAGTTTCTATTATAGCTTTCATCTTGTTATAGTCAACTTGGAAGCCCTTTTTATGAACCAAATGACTGAGGAAATTCCTAGCCAACACTCCGAATGCGCATTTTAAATGATTCATCTTTATTATATGTCTCCTTATTCTCTTGAATCTTTTTCATAATTTAGCCAGACATTGTTCTTGTCCTTCAGATTTAACAATTACATCATCAATATAAACCTCCATAAAATGATCGATCATATCATGGAAGATTAAATTCATGGACCTCTGATATGTAACCCTTGTATTCTTTAAATCAAATGGCATTACTACCCATTTGAAAGTTCTTATTGTTCCTGGACATCTAAAAGCCAATTTTGAAACATCATTTTCATTGATAAAGATTTGATTATATCCAGAATGTCTATCCATCATGCTCAGTATCTCATGACATGTAATTGAGTTGACTAACATGTTGGCTATCGGCATCGGGTATTGGTATTTTTGGGTTGCTGCATTAAGATTTCTAAAGTCGACACAAATCCTAAGCTTTCCATTTTTCTTCATCACTAGTACTATGTTAGAAATCCATTTAGCGTACCTTACTATTTTGATGACCTCTGGCGACAGGAGTTTCTATATTTCTTCCTTAACTCTACTCACAAATTTTGGAGCAAATCGTTGTGGTGGCAGAATACGTGGCCGACATCTATTCTTGATCAGCAGTTCATGCTCTACGAGCTTTCGACTAAGGCCTAGTATTTTGTGATAGTTCTAGGTAAAGTAATCTTTAAATTCTCTTATTAAGCTAACCAGAGAAAATTTGAATTCTTTATCCAGTAATGCATTTATAAAGGTCGGCTTGGGTTCGATGTCAGTGCCTAAATTTGCCTCTTCAAGTGAATCATACACTTCCACTTGTCGGCATGATGTGTAACTGATTCTTATAATCATTCCTCATCATTTTCTTCTATGACACAATCAAGCAAGGGACTTGCCCCTTTATCTCGACAATCGGCCATATAGGCCAAGAGTTGTGCCAAATGTGAGTTAAAATCCATGGATTTTAGACGCTGATGCTAGAACTTGGCCACTTGCAGTTAGAAGAAATTCTTGCCCATTCAAAACCAAAAAAAAAAAAAAATACTTCTTTATTGCCATGGTCAGCTAGAACAATTGAGTTGACCTTTGGATGGTAGATTTTGAAATATGCTTCACATTGTTATACATAACACGAGCTATTATTAACTCGAATATACTCAACTTCATCCTTGGCAGTCCATAGGAGCATCGCTTGGTGAATCATCGACAGTACTGTCGCCGTTGCATGAATCCAATCTTTTCCTAGAAAGAGATTGTAGTTCGCTCTCGATGGCACTACCACGAATAAATTCGACTTGAGAATGCTCCCCACTTACATATTGAGCACTATTACTTTGTCTGATGGTGAAGACCTGCCAATAAAATTGGTAATGACCATTTTAGTTCGTAGCAAATTGACTTGAGTCTTACCAAACCAGCTGAGTAGAGTTTGAGGAATTAAGTTGATCGTTGCTTCGCCATCAATCAATACTTTGTTTATCATTTTTCCTTTTACAATGGCCCTGATATGTAATGGTCTTAGGTGTCTCTTAATCTTTGGTGATGGTTTGTCAAAGTATGCTAGGTCGACTAACTGTGAGGTCACTACTTGGTTTATCTCTCGTTGATTATCTCTCTCCAATTCTTCTCGGTCCCATAAAGCAATTCTTCAAAGAATTTGATTCCCCCCTCCTCTATCCTAAAAATCAGTTGGAAGGACCAAAACCATGTAAACTTCTTTAACTCTTTACACAGCATTGGCTTTTTTCTTCTCCAAGCATCTCGAGGGGTTACTCATAGACTTGTCGTTCTTGGATTACAATCCCTGTTGGATGTCTTGGTTCTTTATCATCCGCTTATTTCCTAACCCTCTAATCCTTAAATGCCTTTGTTCTTAGCTCTATTTCATCAAAATATTCCCTTTTGACCTTTTGTGTTGTAGCTTATTTTTATGCATTATTTGCTTTTGATTTTTATTTGGTGCATAACATGGTAGGTATTGGTAGTGGCGGCTTTGTGGCTCACACTTAGATGGCTTTCCATCGACCTTTGGTAATGTGGCCTATTTTCATACCACTAGTTGACATCAACGTTTGCCACAAGATGTTGAGTTCGTCCTTGCTCAATCATGTCATTTGGCACTATAATCATCATCAATGTTTTTCCTGAAAGAGAGAAAATTTCTTTTACCTTTTTGTGGCTTCATGTGTCAAAATTCTCACACTCAATGTGCTTCTTGGACGTTTTGATTCTTAAAAAAAAATAACTGTGATGTGGTGGGTTCATCATCGATTAAAAAGCTCACAGGCTTATACACTTTTTTTCAAGCACCTTCTTCTTGGCTGGTTTTTCCTTTACTGTCTAACTTCCAACTCTCCATAATGTTGCCTAGGACAAAACCTAATCGGCCTCGAATAATTCTTTCATTCCTTAAACTCGTCAATTATGACTCAACTATAAGTATGCTGACAGGAAAGCTTTCAAGACTGACCATATCGATATCTGCAACTGTCGACTCTATATATCCCATGTTAACCGACATTGGGTTGGAATATACTTTCATCTCTGTTACCTTTTTAGTGAACTTGAGTTAGTATGTCTGGATGGCTTTTTGCACCATGTTCTTAAAAAGTATACAACTATTAGTGGTATGTCTATAAACATTGTAGTGCTTATAATATCTTTTATTCTTTAATTCATCAGCTGACAGGATCAGGTGTCCCTTAGGCAGTTAATCTGGCCATATTTTAATGAATGTCAAAGATCTGGTTAACTTTATTAATGTTGAAAGAATACATTCGTCGGTTGACCAACCCTACTCTTTCTTTTGTGACATCCGATTTTAGTGCAGAACACAGATACGGTATTATTAGTTGTAATTATGCTAAATCAACTTTCTGTTCAGAAGTGTCCTCATGGCCGATGAAGGATACTTTATTTTTAAAGAAATATCATATATTCCTTTTTTTCATGTTCTTTGTTTATCTGCTCGAAATTCCTAACCCTTTCGGCCAATTATGCAATATCAAGTACAGTCTGGCTGACTAATTTATTCTTATCCCTATATTCGAGGTAATTTTACGTGATCTTAAAGAACTCATCATTCGGGAGATGAACGAAGAACTAGCTTCTGACCTTCCTAAACCAGGTTAAGTAATTTTCTACTGACTTCTTCGGTTTCTATTGAATTTTGATTAGGTTGAAGAATTCCACCTTCATTTTGCCTTTGTAAAATTGTTCATGGAACATTTGTTCCATGTTTTCCCATGCGGACCGAGTTTGATGGCTGACCTGCATACCAAGTGAATGCTGTTTTGGTCAGGGATAAAGGAAAAAACCTTAACCTTAAACACTCATTTCCCATGACCTCCCTAAATTGTACATTAAATTAGGCTACGTGTTTAATGGTCAACTAACAGTCTTCTCCAAAGAAAGTTGCGAAGTCAGGGATCTTGTAACCCCTTGGTAACTCAATATGGTCAATCCACTTGGGGTACGATCTTCGATACTAGGCCTGAATATTATGGTTAAATTTATTTTAGATTGTTGAAGAATCTGGATGATGTCTTCATCAACAACAAGTTGAGGAAGCTACCCTTCATATGTAGGGTTTTATCTATTCATATTTAGAATGACCAAGGATTTATCGACCATTCAATCAGTTATCCCTACATTTGTTAATTCCTGTATCGATGCTCCCTATTGTGCAGGTATCAACAATTCAGTTAATTGTTCTAGCTATTTGGCCAAGTTTTCACTCATCGTGTTTGTTGCCCTTACAAGAGTTTGTATGATGGTTTTCGGTTGACATTTGGGATGACAACATATTTGCCATGCTATGGTTACTCTCGTCTATATGCTGTTTGATTGCTTTCATCGTAGTATTGGTCAACCATGTTTCTATCAACTCATGATTCTTATATTCTCAGATGTAGCTTATTGTGGACTAAATCCTTCTTATGGACGTCCCATAGTTACGGTTTAGCCTAGTGCTACATTCGGTTATCTTGTGGACGATTAAATCACCCTCTCGATGTCAATTCATTTTGTTGACTATTTTGCCAAGCATAGTTGTTCCTTTGGGTCGAAGTATCACCTCAATGTTGTCCTTCACCTTTATTGATTTTTATCGCTAGCTTATGAGGTAATTTATTTCATACATTTTCTTAGCTTATATTACTTTGTTTTAGAGTGTTTTGTGTGTTCTTGACTCATTTGTCTAGAATTCCAAGTGGATTTTAAATATATTAAATCTTTAGGAATTCTTGATATTTTAAAGGTGTTGAATTGTGGTTTTAGATTGAAATTTGGCTAATTTGAAGAAGCATAATTTGGGATAAGCTTAAAGAGTAAATTCAAGTTAGGTTGGTTTAAGCAACCCCAAACACTATCTAGATTTTGAGTTATACCTAGAGCTGCAAACCTCCCTTTTAAGCATTCTTTAGCTTGTTGGAAATTTATGACAAATATCTACAACTTTTATGAAGACCCTAAAACCCAGTTCTGCCATGTTGAACTCCAAATGCAACAAAACCAGAAGAAGTAGTTGTCTAGAACTTATTCTTAGCCTCGAACCTGTGTCAGTTTTCAGCTTGTATATGGAGTTTTAAAAGTCCATATTGTGAAAACATAAGTGCATTGGAAAGCTAATAAAGAGATCTATAACTTTCATGAAGGACCTAATTCAAAAACATGTCGTTTTGATGCTCTAAATATCAAAAGAAGAGGGTACCGTGGCGCCAATCACTTAGGGTCATGGCGCCCAGAACCATGTAGCGAGCCAAATTCCATAGAGCTGAGAGTCGTAGCGAGCCAAATTCCAGAGAGCTAAGAGTCCTAGCTCCCATATCACAGAGCCACAGCCATAGCATCCACAACCCAAAGCAACAGTGCCCACGGCTACATTTTAGGAAATGGAAGGCTTTAAGCCGCGGCTCCCATGTAGTATATTCATTAAAAAGCCTAAAATTCATTAGAAAATGTCCTTTTGGCACTAAGAGAAAAGAGACTTGGTTTGCTACTCAAAAGAAGAAGCTGATGGAAAAACTTTTGAGGAGTAAAAGTGAAGAGAAAGGGACTACGGACTTCGTCGTTTTTATTTCTATTATCTTTTCTTCTTCTTCATTCTTGTTTCCGATGTTGCTTTATATCTTGAACATGATGTTTGTAACTCCAGTAATGAAGTAAACCCTTTTTACTATGATTAAAATTTAGAACCCACATGTAATCCATATTGATTTGATTCTCAATAAATTCCCTGTTTTTATCTTCAATTGCTTCCTCTGTTATATGTTTAATGCATATAATTTACTGGCTATAGATTAGATTGATTTAGGGAACCCCAGGTGCTTTGAAAAAGGGATTTGGGATTTTGTCATGAATAGAAGGATGTGTGATCACTTAACGGAAGCGGAGAAATTTTGTGGGATATGAATATACCTTCACAATACATACAGTCATTAAATAGGGAAATGAACTTAATGAATCCCTATATTAGAGATTACTCATAGGAAAATAGGTGATTTTAATTAGGGGTATATTTCCAGTTAATCTTGGGAGAGATAATTGGATGTTTAAGGATCCCGACTGGTAATTGAGATAATTAATTAGGAATATTGGGGAGATAATTAAGGGTAGGGGAAAATTGTAATCTTAGGCTTTTCCAAATTAGTGAATTCCCTTTCTAGTCAATTGTCATTTATAATTAAGATTGATTTATTTAGTTTAACTATTTCATTGTTGGTTTGATTAAAATTTGAGAAAACAATTTTGGTACTTAACAATTTAGTAACAGTTCTTCGTGGGAATGATAAATCTCTCACTCTTTACTACTTGTCACAACAACGTACATTTGCATTTTGCATAGTATATATTTTCACGAACACTAGCCGCATTTGATAAGTCCCAAAGTATTAGACAACTCATTTTTAATGTTTCGTCTTACACTTGTCGGTACTAAGGAATTTGACGTCTGGCTATCCATTCCTTGACCAACCTTAGCCCCCACGTTGGCTTCCTAATCGATTTCCTCATTCAATAATTTTGAGGTTGACGAGGTAGCAGAAGAACTATGGTCTACTAGTGTTCCTCCAAGATTGATTGAAATACTTGCAACATTTGTTAAGACCAATATGACAGGCTCATGGATTGCAGGAGGTTCACTATCATTTGTTTGTACAAAGTGGAGAGAGTACTCCTCATGGACTTGTCTTTGTGGTTCCTTATTGGATGAACCACTAGTCATATTTCTAACCCCTCATTTGAGTTAGACCTTTTGGGTACTTAAGGGTTAGTATTGCTACACAGTTGCAACACGAAAAGGGACAATGATACTATCTCTGTAAACAATAACAACTAATGACAATGGTAAGAGGGACTGCCTTTGACTTCACTTAGTAGTAAAGCTGCACTAAAAGAAAAATACTAAAAAACTACTAAAATTGAGGTATGATGTCAGACAGATCCCTTTCACTGTAACACTTGCTCACTTTTATATGCTCCTTCATTATGATGGTTATGAACATGCATCGTATTCTTCGCCTAGCACCCATGTCTCATAAATTATCGTAACCGTTCATTTGGCGAGCGTGTAACCGCCGTGGACTTATCACTGGCTATCAACTTTATGCAACTACTAATTATGACAGGTTATCAACTTAATGATAGCGACTTCTTTGGATGTCAATGATTTCTCAAAGGTCGACTTGTTGAGCTCCCTTAGTTTGTCACATATATATATACACACGCATTGATAAATCTAGGACTTGACATCATATGAAAGCTTTGTTTCTTTGTCGACAAGCTTGACTAACCAAGTCTCACGCAAAAAACCCCCCATTAACTTGGCTTATTGGTTTCTCGACAAACACTTTCATATTCAATTTTATAATCATATTATACATTATTACAGCAGTATTAATTTGTATTAAAAATCTATAAAGTTGATTTATTTAAATTTTTTACTTAATTTAGTTAATGTTGCTATAATTAATATATATATATATATATAGTTTTTTAAACGTTTATTGTTTTATATTAAAATTAAAATTATTTTTAATAAAAAATCTCCAATTTCACCTGTGACCCAATAACTCAGTATTTTCACTGAGTCAATGTCCAATTCAGTTTTAATAACTATGGGGTTGTTTGGTTTGATTTTTAAAAACTATTTTTTTTGTTCCACGAGAATAAAAAAACTTGTTTGGGTAACTGTTTTCATCAGTTATTTTTAAAAACTTTTCGAAAACAATGACTAGAAAAAAAAAACAAAAATATTTTTTTTGTTTTGGGTTATTTTCGTCATTTTTTAAAAAATACGAAAAATAACTGATGAAAAATATTTTTACCTAAACAAGTTTTTTATTTTTTTGTTCTGTAAAACTATTTTTTAGAGTTATTTTCAAAAACTATTTTAAAAAATAATAAAACAAAAACTGTTCCAAACAACCCTTATGTTTCTCCTCTATTCTATTTACTTCCCTTCTCTTTGGTTTTCATTCTTTCCCCTTTCCTCCCAATTTTCCAACATACCCTTGAATTTAGGATACTGTAGAGAATAAAAACAAAAACATTGGTAAACTCTATTTATTCCGTTTACTATGCTCTATTTGTCTCTATCGTTGGTGTCCTTTGGGTTTTTTTTTTACATCTGCAGCAATTTTCAAGAAGTAATTCACTAATTTGGCGCATAGTATTTCATGGTTCCCATTTCTGGCTCTTCCTATTTTATGCATTGGAGTTTGAATTTTTATTATTGAGTAGTTGGACTTGCACCTTTCCAAACGCCTATTATGGAGAATACGCTGCGCTTGTGCAGGGAGATTCCAGACGGGCTGGTGGGCCGCTGGCCCTGCTTCAGTGTAAAATTGTATTCTTGGGCCAGTCATTCTGTTTTTGTGAGAAAGGAAGTGCAACTTATTTTATTTTTAAATAAAAATGCATAAATCTGCTTCTTTTAATTTTGAAAGAAGATTTTAAATGTCTTTGTAAGTAAAGAATTTAAGTAAACAGTACACTCAATAATGATTAGTTTAGGATAAATTACCATAATTTTTTTTTAAATTTAGTAATATAATACTTAATATATATTTTTTTTAATGATACTCGATTGTACTAGTAAAAGATTAATTTATTCTTAATATTAATATTTTAGGTAAATAAAAAATAAAGATAAATTAATTTTTTTTATTTATTTATAAAAATATTAAGTCTCATTTCAAAAAAAATGTAAAGTGTCATATTTTTAAAGAGAAATTATAATTTATAATAAACTTATGAGAGAATAATTATTATTTTCAATTTTTTTTCCTTTCTCACACAAATTTTCATTTATAATTATAACTTTGTTCTTATTATATAAAATAGTACACACTGTCATTGAGGCTATATGAGGCTAGTTTATATGATTCGAAAGATAAGAGGATAGGTAACGAATAATAAGTTCAAACCCTTTTGTATTAAATAAAAAGTGTAACATTTTTTTTATTACACAAAAGTACAATGCATGGAGAATTTAAGAAAAGAATATTATGGGATTCAAACCTTAATCATATCAATCTTTCTAATATTTAAAATTGCAGCTTTTTAAAATAAATTTGATTTATAAAAAATAAGTATATTAGACCAATAATAAATATACACATAAATAAATTAAATATAGGTATCAATGAATTATACTTTTAAAATATTTTGTGTTTATTTATTATTAATTTGATCATTAAAATAAAAAAGGTGTCACTAAATTAGGATATTATTGGACAAAAAAAAAAAGAGAACCACACTTTGAGTGTCTTGAATTTGAGTATAATAGAAAATTTTCAGATAAAATGTATATATATATTTTGTCTCTTTGTACTCAAAGTAGGCTGAAAGGGGAAGCTCTGTCATGTCCTAATGCACATTGATGGAGTTAGGGGTATTAATATGAATGAGGTTCACAGAATTAATTCATATGGCCTTATAATATGGTGTGAGTTGAACTGTTATTTTAGCAATCTATATTTTAATTGAGTCTATATGAACCAACCCCCAAAAATTGAGGGGATGAACTAGGTTAAGGTCGGGTTGGCTTGTGAGTCAAGGCAATTTTTTTTTATAAAACAACCATAACTTAGTTAAGATATTAAAACTTTAAGAAAGTTATATTATAGTTTAAGACTCTTTATCAATATTTTTAATTTATGTTATGTTATTTATGATTTATGTAATTTATGTATTGAAACTTTAATATAATCTAGTAATAATTAGATATAGTTATTAAGTAGTTTGCGAAAATATTAATATATTAAAAAAATTATATATAGTGGTCCATGGATCAACAATGGGCCACCAAAAATTAAGTTAGGCGAGAGTTTTGTAAATTCATATTTTATATGAGTTGGGCCAGCCTATATTTTAGAGAGTCCAACGTGAGCCAAGCTGAGCCAACCCATATTGACACTTTTCGACGGAGTTAAGTAACATTTCTTTTACCAATCAAAAAATTTAATATCAAAAGTTCAATTTCTACCCTTTTTTTTTTCTTTATATTTCTAAATGTATTATGCTTTTGCGTAACTACCAAAATTTGACAGATGTTCAAGCGAAGAGAAAACGTAAATTAGTGAAAATGAGTGTGCACACGTAGACCTAGGGTAGAATCCAGGCCACACTTAAAATACTTGGGCCGAAAAAATTATTGTAATTTTTTAAGGAAAAAATTAACCACGTTCAACAACAGAATTTTTGAAAATAAAAGATTAAAAAAATTTACAAAAAAAGTTTTAAGCAATCATCATATATTGAGATAATATAAATGAAATATATGAATGATGATAATTAATTAAAAAGTATTTCTTGAAATTTGTAAGAATTATTTTTGTAAGAGAAATGTCAGTTTTAAAAAAATATAAACAAATGTTGGTCTCATATATATAATTTTTTATAATTTTTTTAATTATTCAATAATAATATGTTGATGTAAATTTAATTGAATAAATGGTAATAAATGATTTTTTATAAGATTTATGAAAGCATTATTAAAATATATCAGAATCAACTTTAGTATTATACTAAATCTAATGAAATCTCTACAATTGAAGGTAGGGTAATCAACTAGTTTATTGTTTCAACAGTTATTTGAATCCCCTCATATACAAGAGGGGATTCTGTTCCATGACAGCTATAGGCAGAGATGGATTCAGGGGGCAAGGGTCCCCCTTCTCCCCACCCTCCTCCTCCAAAATATATCATAATTTTATACATAAATAGTAGTAATAAGATTTGAAAAATAAAAATTAAATAGTAATAGTACATCTCAACATTGTATCTTAGTTTAAATATTTGAGTTGTAACTAAAATGTTAACTTATACATATCAGCATCCACACTAGTAAAATTTAGTTTAGATTTTGATTTGTTCATACACCAAACCCTAGCATGTAATCTCTTGTATATATACACATTACATTAGTAAATGCAATATAATCTTCTCTCCATCTTATTTCTCGTTATTTTACTTATATTTTATACCTATTAATTTGTGATAAAAATGCAAATAAGCAAAAAAAATAAGATAATATTTTCTTAATTTTTCATATAAGTCCCTCGAAGCTTATTTAAATAATCCACTCTCTGCTCTACCTTTCACCTTTTGCCTTGACCACGCCTGAAATATAAGAATTAAGTAAGGTAATTGTTGAATCTAGTTATTTATTTTAAATGTTTATGATATAAGCATAAGTATTAAAATTTTTAAAACATTTAAACTTATAAAGAGGTAAAAACAAAACACACATGTAAGTAATTTACTGTTAGAAAAAAAAATAAAAGAGATAAAAGTTTTACATTACTCTTGTAGTCACTTTAATCTTGTAATATATTTCTTAACTATGCATACTGACTGTCCATTCTTTGAGAAATACCAATCCACAAAACTTACGGTGAATAGACTTAGTGATTGAAATAAAATAAAATATGAAAGAAAATAATTGATAACTTTCAAACTAAATTAGAAAGTCTTCCATTTCCTTTCAAGTATGGCATATAGAAATCTATGAAAACACTAAAACAAAAATACTTTTACTCTAAGTGTTTTTCTCTCAAAAAATTTGAGGCATTCTAAAGGTGTTTTCTCTCTACCTTTTTTTACCAGAAGGAGAAAGGGGTTAGGTTATATTTATATTAACATAATCTTATGTCATTTCTTTGAATTCAAAAATATCTTTATCTAAAACTTAGGAATTCCACACACATAATAAGGAGAATAGATAATTAATTTATCTAATTAATAATTGTATCATTCAATTAATAAAGTCATATTTTATTTAACTCTTAAATAAAATATGTAAAGCCTTCTAATTGGTCATACTTGTATATAAAATTCAAATGAAGAATTTTATTTAACTAAATTCCTTTAACTTAGTTAATCTCCTAATAAATTTTAATTTCTAATCTTTTATTCATTAAGATAATTAGGAGGGAATCAGTCCCCTCCTTTTGGGCATGCTCCTTTCCATCACATGGGGAGGAGATTGTCTTATAAGTTTACAAAATTCAAACTTTATAACAATATTAGTATAAATACTTAAATTAATATAGCCGAAATTCCTAATTACATAAGGATTTAATGTTATTTTAATCAACTTCTTCAAATTAAATATTTGAACAATTCAAATATTAATTTGAAGTGGTTAAATCAAAATTAATTATTAAGATAAAATGTTGTCATAATTGAGACAAAACTTGTCAGAATTAAAATAAACATTTGTCTTAAAACTCTATTGTCTAATTAAACAACATTTGTTTAAATTAGACAAATAATGTGAGAATTATTTTTATCTCTTTAATGACAAAAATATTTTTCACATTTTCAAACATGTTTAGGATAACGTTTGTCCTAAACTAACTCTTTGTCTAAATTAGGACAATTCTTATTTTAATTAAAACATTAGCTGAAATGTTATCAATTAACTTCATCTTAACTTTATTCCAACTCAATGTAAATTAAATTCTCCAAAATTAGGTGGGGAATTCATTTAGACATAGAAATGGTAAGCTTCAATAAATTTGGGATTATTTTAATCTCATTAAGATAATCTAATTTTATTAATCATGAAGTCATTTTACCAAATATTCATGATTTCACTCTTGATAATTCTTAAAATTTTGAGAAGTCAATGTTGAATATTGATTTGTCTAATTTACAAACCTAGTATTTGAATCCTCATAACTATCCATTAACACAAAGTAAAATTATCATTTTACCCCTTATGTCAATTTTGTTTCCTAATCTCAGATTTCATCCGATAAGTTACTAGATAATTTTTTATAACTTTTCTAAAATTATTTTGAAATTGTGAGTAGCTAATTCATCATTTCACTGAGCCTACATATGTCATATGTCTTCCTGAAATCACCAGAACTGATATAATGCTATGAATTCTATTTCTTGGATTTATGTTCCTGGATGTTTACTCCCACTATAATCCTAACATACAATCTTGACCAATGTCACAGATGTAATGTGAGTGAGTTCAAATTCAAAATAACGGTATTAATTTGAATTTGATATCTCACTTGATTCCAACTCATTTAACAGTGTTATTACCTGAAGCCCACTTGATTCCAACTCATTTAACAGTATTATTACCTGAAGTCAATTATTTCAATAATTTAAGATTCATCATTATCTTATAATAGAATTTTATTTTTCTATGTAGGTAATTCAAACACTAAAGTTTTAATTGAATAGAGTAACCGATTTTATTAATTAACTTTAAATATTATTTTAAATTCATCTAAATATACATATATTTTTTTTATATAATACGTATGTAAATATATATTAATTTATTAGAATTTAGAAATTTTAATAATTAAAAAATAAAATTTTTTATAAATAAAATATTTATTTATTAATATTAAAATATATTTATATCAAATAAAAAAATACAACCTATTCCCAACTTACTTGTCATTGTCAGCATATATATATATATATATATAATTAACAAGATGTTATTATCATATATTCCAGACCTGTTTTAATACCATTAGCACATAATAGTCAACGAACTAGAAAAAAAATTGGGTAAGTGTTCTAAAGTTCAAACTCTATCATTTCATGCAGCACCTCGTAAGTTGTGATATGTATATTACGATATTTGTTAGGTTCAGTGGCGGTAGGATTTTTTTAATTATATATATTTTTTATATTAATTAATTATTGTTTATATTATATATTTTTTTAAAAATTTTAATTTTTTTTTACTTATTAATGAATAGCATTAAAAAAATTATGAATGAATAGTATTTATTTTTTTAATTTTAAAAATATTTTCAAAAAATTATGACAAATAATAATTAATTAATATTAAAAAATAAAAAAATTAGGATAAAATACATAAAATATAAAAAATTGGCCCCATTTTAGAACTATAGGATAATGCTTCCCTATTTGTATATTGTTTTAGAGTAGTCATATTTTTAAAGTTATTTTTTTTAATTTGTATTATAATTTTTATTTTAAAAAATAGTTTTAAAATTTTAAAAAAATAAAAAAATTCATAATACAAGTATTGAAAAATAAATTAAAAAATTATTTTGATTATTTTAAATTATTTCTTAAAATAAAATAAATAAAAAATTACACTTAAAATAAGACTGCTCTGAAGTAACACCACCATGTAAACTCTGAGATGTGTTCATATCATTCTATTTGCATAAGATAGAAGAGAGTTCTCGAGTTCTCCTAAGACGCATCCAAAAAATTCATGTGAAAAAAATCAATCAATCCGACTATTAATAGATAGTCTCACGAGCGGTAAATGTTATTCTTACATATTTTTTTTTTAAACTTTTTTTTATTTTTTAAAATTAATTAATTAATTTTTATAGCATGAATTTTTTTCAGAATATTTTGAGATGTTTTTGTATTTTTTGTAAAATTTTTTAAGTTACAAATGAATAATAAAAATATTTTTAAAAAAATTTAAAAACATTTTAAAAAATTTTTAAAAAAATACATGAGATAAAAAATACTTAACTAATTTTAAAAAATAAAAAAAATTTAAAAAAACATAAAAAATAAAAAAAGTAAAAAAAAAAAGAGTAGTTCCCCTTATAAATATATTTTATATTATTAAAAAATATTGGTGTAATAAATTACATACAAAAGTATTTGGGTGTGTATATATTATCATATTCAAGATCTGTATTAATACACATTCAATTTATTTTGAGTTAATTTTATTTAAAATTATTTTGTAAAATATCTCAAAATATATAAAGATAGTATAATATTTTACTATCTTTTTTAATACTATTTTAAGTTATTTTTGTTATAGAGTTATTTAAAATGTTAAAAATTAAGTTTTACAAAAAATAATTTTATAATATAATATTTAAAATATAAATTTAATAAATTTAATTATGTAATTTAAAAATACTATTTTAAAACAATATTAGATATCTGAATAAAAATTAATCAAGGAGTTCTGAATATTATTTTTCTCATATTTGAAAAACAAAATACATAATAACGGAGTTTCTAGGCATTGCTTCACATTCTGTTAGTTGGTAATGTTATTTTTTCATTTTTTTTTATAAAGATGTCACTTTTATATTTTTTTAATTTTTTTTACATATATTATTTTATAAAAAATATATTTTTCATTAATTATAGTTTTATAATAAATAAATAAAAATTATAATAGGGGAAAATTTGTTTAGTGACAAACGAAATTATGTATATTTTAAAAATAAAGAAAAGATTTATATAAATTTAAGGGAGAATGTACTTACTCCCTAACTAAATAAGATCCTTGAATTATAACAAATATAAAGACTTCCATCCATTTTGTTAAAATGTTAGTAGAGACTCATATACATAGGAATGTCACATAGTTTCTTAAACAGAGAGTGATATGTTATTGACCTAATAATTATTTATTCTCTAATTTAAAAAGTTGATTTTTTAATATGAGGAACCTTATTAATCTAGTGAAATATGATTTTTTATATTTTTTATATTATTTTTATATGAATCAGTAATATATTATTATTTATCTAAGCAACCATCCGGATACGGATCCCCTCATTTTCTCATGGGAAAAGGAGGATCATTTTCTTTGTATCTGAGTCGGACGGCTCAGATCTTACCACATCATCAATTACATTTAAAAAAAATTAGGTTTTTTCTTTCCTTCCATTATAAATTTTCATCCCGCCACCCTCATTTTTGGATTTGTCTTCCATATTGTCTCCGGTAGCCTTTGTTACCATGGGTCGCCATTCGCCGTTGGTTCAACCATCATCACCGGTGGGATGTATCATTACGTTTCCTTCTCTAGTCGGTGGTTGTTGCTGGCTTTTGAAATCAAGTTGCATCAATGTCAAGTTTGCTATACAGATAGATTGTCAAGAATTTGGAACCATATTCTATCATTAAAAAGGAGCCAAAATATATCCTTTTGTGGAAACCTGGACAATTTACTTACGATTAGTTGGACACTACGCTTATTTTCTCCATTCTTACATTTATCTTGATCAATGAGAGATTAACAAGAAAAAGAACACAAAATGACCAATTCCGTAGGCATTGTTTATAAATCTTACTAATTTATTTTTGGGAGGAAAAAATGTGTCATATATATCTTTGGCGGCATATGTGTTTCTTTATAGTTAGAGATTCTTTGTCATAGTAACTTGATCTGCTTGTAATTTTATTTGCATTATGAGAAGGATTATGTTTTGGATGGATGACTCCACTCATGGGATGTTCCATAATAATTTTCTGTAAAATCATAGACACTAGGAGTTTATAACTTTAATATATTAAAAGTAGAAGATCAAGTGAATTCGTAGAAAGTGGTAGCTCAGATTCATTGGTTGATTTATCTTCACTAATCAATAAATCTTGGCCAAACATGTAGATAGATAGGTATAGACATGTGTATGCAATATGTATTCACAGTACTAGATGTTTTTCAAGGACATATTGTATTATTTTTTGAACTCATGTTTAAATGGAATTGATATATTCCCAAAATGGTTCAGGTAGGAATACAAATGCCAAATGTGCTTTGAGTGAATCTAGAGCTTGAGCATATATGTTCCAATTAGGAAAGAAGAAACAAAATAAATTGAAAAATAACAAGTTAAGTCCTAATGTAGTGATGGATTACAATAATGAGATATATGGATTGAAGAGATTGAGGATGCACCTCAAAATAAGAGATAATGCTCAGTTTGACTTGCTTGGCTTCATAGTCTGGATATCCATAGATAAATTTAGGCCCAAATTTTATATTCTTGATGCATATTCTACAGTATATATTTTCTCTTAAGTGATTAAGTGGGTGTTTGGATGGGTTTCTGCTTTTTAGTAGTTACTTTAAATAAAAGTGCTAATTTTAAAAAAAGTAGGTATTTAGTGTTTTGATGTAATTATGTATAAGTAATTTTAGTAAAAAAAGTAGATTTGTAGTGTTTGGATGAAAAATTATAAAAGCGCTTTTGTACAAGTAAAATTACTCAAAATGATAGATAGAAGCACTTTTATCTAATGTGTTTGGATGAAAAAAGCACTTATTTAAAAAAATTTATTCAACAAATATATTGTAATTAATGTAGAAAAAATGTTACAATTACAAGTAATAATTTCTTATTGTTTTAAATAACTTAAAATATGTAGAAAATTTGCTACAATTAAAATTTGACTTATTATTTTAATTAAATTAAAATGATAATTTAATGGCGTCGCATGATTTTTTTTTAAAAAAATACTTTTGTTAATGATAACTTTGTTGTTAAAATAAATTACTATATGGATATGTATATTTTTTAATTGAACTGATGAAATAAAAGGAACTACACGTGGAGATCTATATTTATGAACAAACATTTTGTACAAAAGTTGATTGATTGGCATGAAGTTGTCCCATTTTAACATTCTAGAAAGCGCGGGAAGTTCGAGGTAGTTGATCTCGTATAAAATCTCTTGTGCATTCCATTGTTCTTATAGATTCTTCACTGGCTCCCTTTGTTTGTTCATTTTCTGTGTCATTGTTCTCTTACGATTCTCGAATTTTCTCCACTATGTCAAGAAGTTCTAAATTAGCATCCATTCGGCGAATGTAATTATGCAATGCAAATGATGCCCAGATAATGCCAAATTGAGTATGAAGGTCGTAGCTTGGCATGTTTTAGAGTATCTTCCATCTGGCTTTGCAGACTCCAAATGCTTTTTCAATTCTACACCTCAAACTTGAATGATAATAATTAAAGACCTCATTTCTTAATCGAAATGGTGGAGCTTCTCTGAAGTGAGCAAGATGATACCTATTGTTTTTATAAGGTCCTAGATATCCTTCGAAAGTAGGATATCCAGAATCCACCAAGTAATATTTTGCTGTACAAAAAATGACAAGTGTGTTAGAAAAATATTTAATATCTGATGCATATCAAAAAATTATTATCAATTTACACGAACTAACCTTGAAGTGGATGCGGAAATTGTGAATCAAGTCTGTGAATAGTATCCATCAAAATTCTAGAATCATGTGCTGAACCTTCCCAACCTACGAGTGTATATGTGAAACACAAATTAAAATCACAAACAGCTAGAATCTTTGTTGTCGTAATTTTTCTTCCAATGAATTTATGTTTCACATCTTGAGGAGCATGAATGGCAACATGAGTCCCATCTATAGCTCTAATGCAGTCTTTAAAATATGGCCAATATCTATCATCATTTCTAATATACTCAACAGCATCCCCAAACATCAGATCAAGTGGTCTAATAATTTGCTACCCATTTTACCAACACATTTTGATACACGGTGGAATTGCCGAGAGATAGTTTCTCCAGAATGCTGGAATCTTTCCTATATCTCTCTACTAGATGAGCCATGGCCTAGGATATACAAAAACATAGCAACAGCTTCATCTTTGCTAATGTTGTTTGTTTCTCTAAACCCATACATATTAGTCAAGTCTTTTACCAGAGAGTCGAAAACATGTTGTCTCATCCTAAATTGTTCAAAAGAACGTATTAGGTGTCCTTTTTTAAGTTCTTCCAACCAGCCACATCCTGTAAGGATTGATGTTCTCTTTTGATTTTTATTGAAAAACTTCATTATTTCACATGCAATGGCAATAGTATTAACATGTCCCAACCACATATGTTGATTTATAGCATGATTATCTGTGTCCGAAGTGATTGTATTATCTAGTGAAGTACAGCTAGTGTCACTATCGGTGTGTGAGGAATTACTCATCCTAGACAAATAAACATAACAAACATCAACATCCCAAACAACCATGGGTGTTGCAATGAAAAAACAAACTAATGTGCAATGTCCAAATCAGGCAAACTGCAACCATAAGCACCTATGAAATAAACAAACTAATGTTCAATGTCCAAATAAAGCAAACCACAAGCATACATTAAAAAACTGAGCATTCATGTAATCATAAAAGTTAATCATAATCTAACATCAGCCAACCACTCGAACAAGTTACAAATAAAATAAAACTAATCCAATCCACCAAAACAGCAGTTTTCCTACTTGTCATGATGAACACTGCATTGAAATCGCTTATAACGACTAACTTCTAGCCAGGTGAAGCAATTTAACCAACTTAACACATGGTCAGGTGACTTATTCATCAGATGAACAAATGCCTCCATGTTTGTTTGCTTGGCCAAAACTTTGATAGCTAAGAAGAATTTTTCATCCCATTCATTTAATCCCTGGACAGTCTATAATAATTCCAGACATTTCGTCATACTGATCGGATCATCAGCCATTGGATGCACAGATCGTCGAGACATCTGCTCCATATTATCTAGAATTCGATCAAGTGAGTGTTGCAATGACGAAGCCGAACTTCTTTTAGCTCCACTCACTGGCCTTTTCATCTTGCGATGAATATTAGTATGCTGACTTTGTCCTTCATTGACTGGATCCGCCGGTTGTTGAGCACTATCCCCTTGACTCTGTATGACTGGTGGCTGATTAAAAGGCGCGTCTTCTTCTTCTTTGTCATGTGCTTCCTCTCCTATTTGATCATTTAGACTCGGAGGCCTAAACACATATGCCCATGCAGCAACAACATCACGGAAGCATCTTTCCAGCATACTCAAGAATTTTGGACCATGATCCCTCCATTGCAAATATTTTGGATTCTCCTGTAACAAAAAACTGAACAAACAAATTAGTTATTAGGTAATTTAAGAAAATTTTAGATGTCTTATAATGGAATTTAACAAAAACATACCTTTCCATTAGCCTCCCACCTCTCAGGTGTTGCTAGTACAGTCTACTTAGTTGGATCCCATCCTAACCCGGTCTCTTTATCTACCAGCCTTGTCCATAATCCAAATTATTGTTTCAATCCATCCCATCTATTTTTCAGTTGTTTCTTATCATAATTCAGCCTCATCTACCTATAGAACTTTTGAAGAACAATAGCCCACCCTTCTTTAGTAAAGTGTGTATGAGGTCTATTACCAGCTTCTGTCTCCTCAATACACACCTTCAAGAAGGCCTCAATATTTGAATCAGTCTATTTTGCCTTTACCGTTGACTCACCCACATTGTCTGTATCACCTACTATTGGTCTTCTGGGTGGTAACTTTGATGACATTCTAATCTTAACATCACAATTGAACCACAACCAACAATGTATAATTAAGCAATGAACAATAAATGACAATCATCATACATATAACTCCCTAAAGAGGTATGGTATAGTTAATGTACTTCAAACTAAAAAAATTCAAGATTTTTGTGCACACATTTATTTTGATAGTTTTTCAGACTAACAAGAAAAAAACTA
>JASKGM010094425.1:0-12994 GCA_034509205.1 Ceratonia siliqua
AAACTAATAATAAATAGACATATAAATATAAATTTTATTAAAAAATTTTAAGTAATATTTTCATATATATATATATATATATATATATATATATATATATATATATAATTAATTAATTTAATTTATATAATACATAAATCTCATCAAAAGCTTGGCTTCATATATTTTTGTTAATTGTTGGTCTATTTATAAGTGGGAAATATTTGTAGAATTTTCTAAAACCAAACAATCTCCTACATGTCTATATTAAAATGGATAAATACTTATCTATAACTTTTTAGATTTCCTTGTACAAATGTAAATTGTCTTTTATGAAAATAGTGATTTAATCATGTTAAGTACATAAATTGAAAGTATTAAAATGGCTTGAAGAATAGACATTGATGTAGCTTTAGAAATATAGAATCCCAATGAGAGTGACATGGATATGTAACATGGAACAATATAGAAACAAGGGAGATGAAGCTACAAATGGAGTAAAAAGAAGGACGGGCTCGGGTAGTTTGGACCAGGCCTGAAATGTATCGGGCCTGATAAGATCATGAGTAAACTTGGCCCATAAACAGGTTCATTGTCAACAGAGTCTGCCTTGGGAAAGATGTGAGAGGCCTTCTTTCTTTTCTTGTCTGTTTCCTTTATGGCAAAATCTATGAGTACGGTATGAGTAGGATTTAATTTTTTTAAATTTAATTTTTAAGTTTTTTATTTTAAAAAATAATTTAAAAGAATATAAAAAATAAATAAAAAGAGTTTTTTTTGTTTTTTATTTATTTTGATTTATTTTAAAATATTTTTTAATTTTAATTTTTTATAATTTTTTAAATTATTTTTAAAATAAAATTTTAAAATAATTATAAATTAAAAAATTAAATTTCTCTATTACTCAAAGAGTAGGGGAGGATTTACCTTTCTTTGATAACGAAGAAAAATATGATACTAACTTACAGTTTCATTTTGAGATTACAGGTAAAGATTAGTGTATTGTTTTTTAATTTTTTAATTTTTTGTTTCAATTTTTTTAACATTAATTAATTATTATTTATATCATATAATTTTTTAAAATTTTTTTATACTGTTAAAAAATTTTAAAAAATTATATGATATAAATAATAATTAATTAATATAAAATAATAATAATAATAATAATAAAAAAAAAAGCATGCTACGCGGTAGCGTAAAAGAAAACTGTGAAACCTACCATCTGCGAAACTTCCTCCAATTGCTTTTTCTAACACCTCTCAACTTTCCCAACACTCGGTGCTATTCTTAATTTATTAAATAGAATTAGTTATTAGTATTCCAAATTTAACCATTAAATTCTCAGCCAATTATAAAAAAATGTGGTGATATATTTGAGAGAAATATTTTACTAAGAGAATATAATTTCAAAAATAATTTAAAATATTCTTAACCTCAACTTCAATCGTGATCTAACCCATACTCTCAAATTTAAAGCGAGATTAACTCTCATCCTTCATCTCTCCTCTCTGTTTATTTTTTTATTATGATATAATAAAATAAAATAAAATAAGTTTAATTCTATTTGGTAATATTTTTTTATTTTATGAATAATTAAATAGTAAGCAAAATTAGAATTATCATAAAACTTCATCTAAAAACTTGCAACGAACACGATAATCTTAATTTTTCTTTGCAATTTTTGTGAACCGACCAACTTTCCTTCGCATGAAATGGCAGAAGAAGTTTCTTTCGTTTCCTCCAAGTCTCTCAAGTCAAGTCAACTTGAATAATTAATTTCTATTAGCTTGTTCCCTACGTCCAGAATCAAGTCATCCGATTACCTTCTTCATCTCTTTGTTCCCACTTGGATAAAACGATGGAAAATTTTCTCTTGCCTTGACAAATACATTACTCTGACCATTACAAGTTTTTGAATCAATGAACATGAAGGGGAAGAATTCTATGGACCTTGTTTGCCACTACCAGTTTGAAAACGGGTCTTCTCAGTTTCTCTTTCTAGATGTTGAAGATGGAGGTGAATCTCTCCTGGTTAAACGTTCTCTCAGCTTCTTCACTGAAACCTTCGTCTACACCCTTGCTTCCAGCAATGGCTACCTTCTCTTGTCTGGTTATAAACAGGATCAACTCAGCTATTTTGTATTCAACCCTCTCACCAAGAACACCATTATTCTTCCCCAACCTTCCATCAACCTCGACCACCGTCTTCTCAGAGTCGGATTAGCCTCTGATGGAGGCCAATTCCAGGTTGTTCTTGTTGAAGAAGCAGTCTCTTCCAAATCCACTGAACTAGAACTGCAGATTTTCTCTTCTGCAACTGGGGAATGGAGAAGACACCACCATGCCATTAATCTACCTGTGCTGACTTCTCTCCCAGAGTTTGAGTTTCAAGAGCTTAAAACTCCTCCTCTTTACTCAAACGGATCCATCCACTGGGAAATAGCTGGGTATCTGCTGGTGTATCAGGTCGAAACTAGCCACTGTGAGCTCTATGAACTGCCAAATTTCTTCGAGGATTGGTCATGGCAATCAACAATGACTTATCGTCGATCATTCTGCGAATCAGGAGGCAGAGTTTACTATTGTTACACTGATTTTGATGGGATCCACGTCTGGGATCTCCTCAACGAACATGATAATCTTAAGTTCTTCAATGCTTATAATTCCTATGATCCTAAAAGGTTCAGTTGGAGATTGGTCCGTAGCATCAAGCATGAAATCTTCAGCTCAAAGAACCAGAAATTTCTTGGCCATTTCTCTGAGTGGGAGCCTAACATGATCACTCCCATTGCCTATAATGAACAAGCTGATACCATCTATTTGCAGCTTCCAGGAACTGTTGTTTCTTACAATTCTGATACAGCAAAGATGAGTTCTCTCTGCACTTACTCATATCCGGGTATGAACTTCAATTGCTGCTTGTTTCTTCCCTTTTATACTTCTGGGCTATGCAATATGCAGAAGAGAGAAGGGGAACTGCAGGCTGATAGAGAAATTGAGCTAAATCTACCCTTAGCAAAAGTTGAAAGTTTTCCCTTTTGATTTAGTGATGATGGCGATTCTGATTTAACTGAAATTCCCTGTTACTAGTTTTAATATTGAGTTTTTCTTTGGTGTAGACACTTTTGTGGAAACAAGAAACACACACACACACACATTTACACATAATTACAGAGAAGTGGCATCTTATAGAACAGAAAATCTAATCCAATTAACTAACAATAGCCTGACTAGTAACTGAATAACTTACTTAACAATCCTGTCATAATAGGAAGCTTGGCTGGCTGAACTAACTAACATCGTCCCCTCAAATCAAGGTAGAGCCCTATGCTAGTCTGTCTCGCAAGACGTCGAAAAAGGAAACATACAATAGCTTAGTGAGAATGTCTACAACCTGGTCTTGGGTAGGAATAAATAACACTATGAGCTCCAGCTACCACTCTAACTCTAGCACAGTGAGGATCAAGTTCCCCTTGTTTTATTCTTGAGTGAAGAATTAGATTTGCTGCTAGAGACATAGTTGTCAAGTTATCACACCAAATAATAGGAAGAATGTGTTGCTTTATGTGTAACTCAGTCAATAGTGACTGCAACCATTTTAAATCACTGGTTACATTTGTTAAACTCCTGTACTCAGCTTTAGTGATGGACCTAGCAACAGAGTGTTGCTTTTTTAAATGACCATAAGATAGGATTGCAGTGAAGAAAGAAGCAATATCTACTGGGGTTGTTTATGGGTTGAGTTGATTTAGATTTAAACTCAATCCAAATTCAACCCAAATTTTTTTCACTATAACCCAAACCAACCAAACTCAACCCAAATTATAAGATTTATGATCCGACCAGCCAAATTCATGAAAAATCGGTTTGTGTTTGGTTGTTTTCTCGATTTAAGACAAATTTATTCTTAAAATAAGAATATTAGAAAATTTTAAATAGCAAAAAAAATATGAAAAAGTTTATACTTCTAAAAGAAATAAAAAAAATACAATAATAAAATCTTAACTACAATAGGTCATTTTTAAGCTACTCATGAAATAGTAATACTCCATGAGAAGGGGGGATGCCTTCACTTGAGCCCTACAAGTGAAGGCTATTACACCCTCTCATAGAGTATTGTTACTTCATGAGTAGCATATCATAGCACTCACCCACTACAATAACATTGAGAAATATTCAAGAACAAACTAATTATCCACCATTTATTGTACAAAAAAGAAACATCAATTATTTCACTAAAAAAAAGACTAAAGGGTCATTTACCAACAAAGTTATTCTTTTTAAACTCCAATTATTCATATAATAAATTTGTTCAACTATCTACATTAACAAATAGAAAAAACAAACTTATATTAGTCATAAATTCTAATCTTATGTGATATATTTCATATATAATATATAAAATTGTTTAATATTTTAAATTCTAATTTTATGTTATATTTTATATATAATATATTTATTTAAATAATAATAATAAATAGTTGGGTTATATTGGTTTATTATTTTGTTAACTCAAACTAAACCAAACCCAACTCAATATTTATTAAAAAATTTCAACTCAACTCAATTCATATAAAAATTTAAATTAACACAACTCATCGATTTGGTCAAGTTAATTTGGGTTTTGAACAACCCTAATTATCCACAAGTAGAGCGCTTGCCATCCACATTGGAAGCCCAACCTGCATCAATGAATCCTAAGAGTGTCAATGTGCTAAACTTGTGATCTTGATGCCATACTGCATAGTTCCCTTTAGATACCTAAGCACCATCTTCACTGTTTTCCAATGGGTATCTAAAGGAGTTTACATGGAGTAGCAAATTTTATTGACACTATGAGCAATGTCAGGGCGGGTATTGTAGAGCCCCAACAACACTTATGTATTCTTGGCTGTTTGGGACTACCCAGTGAGACAGTTGCCCCCACTATATATATTTTGTACTTATTACTATATACAAAAGTAAAATTGCTCCCGTAAGAAAAATTTATTTGACCCCATACTTCTCAACTTTTTTACTATTTATGAGTCTATCTATAATAACATCTCCAACATACATTATAATTTATAAATAGTATTATGGTAATTTAGTGAAAGCTCCTTACCTTAGAAGTCACACGGCTCACATCTCACTTTACTCATTTAATCATTTATCATCCTAATGATTGAGATGAAATATTTATAAAAATGTCATTGTCAATCACGAGAGTATGATTTATCGCAATAACAAATATGGACTTTTTTTAATATATTAAATTTGATAACTGATTAGAATATTGTGTATCAAAAGATGCTGTATTTTATTTATGTTATTATCTCATACATTATATATATTTTATATAAGTAGTATTAGATATAATTAAGAATTTGATGGGAGTAAAAATTATTTTTATAATTTCTCTTCTTTTTGTTTAATAACAATTTTAATTAAAATTTTTTAAACCCCACTACTCAAATTCTCCACACAAAAACACATATGAAGGGATGGAATGTATATGAATAAATATGAATGGCACTAAGAGGACTAAGGGGACTCACAAGACTAGACTCCAAATTCAAGTTTGCTGAGAAGCTTTGCCATCAAAGTTCAAAGCGACACAAATTAATTAGGTAATTTGGGGTACCTTTGATTTCAAAAAGATGAAAAAATACTAGCACATTATGATCCGATCCAGGGAAGTGCTTTAAGGGTTGTTTGGAACGGTTTTTGTTTTATTATTTTTAAGAATAGTTTTTGAAAACAACTCTTAAAAATAGTTTTATAGAACAAAAAAATAAAAAACTTATTTAGAAAAAAATATTTTTCATCAGTGTTTTTTTGTATTTTTTAGAAAACAGATAACAAAAATAAGTCAAAACATAAAAAAAGTGTTTTTATTTTTTTGTTTTCTAGTTACTGTTTTCAGAAAATAATTTTTAAAAACAACTAATGAAAACAGTTACCCAAACGAATTTTTTTGTTTTTGCAGAACAAAAAAACAAAAAAAACGTTTTTGAAAACATTCCCAAACAGCCCTAGTTTTTCTATTACTCTGTTTTCTTCGATTTTAGCGTCCGCCGGTGCTACTGGTAAGTTGTCACGCCTCTGCTTGCCTCGTACGTACAACAATTATGACATGCTTCAATCTATTTTCAGCTTCTTTTTTAAATGTTTTTATATTTTAAAATAATAATTCATAAAATTTAAATATTTTTTTATCTCAAAGAATTATAAAATAATAATAACATTCAAAGAAAATATTTGAATTTTATAATTAATAATTTAAAAATTAAAATTAAAATCTCTTTTTTCTTTTTGAAGTTAATGAGCAAAATCAAAAAGAAAAAAAAAAGGTTGAAATGGGGGCACGGAGATGAAAGATCCCTAAAGATAAAATTGGAGCTTTGTTTGAAAATTGTACTTCAAAGTTTGGGAATTTTGTTGTAAGTGTATTACATTATTGGTGAATCACAAGATGCAAATAAATAAAATTAATAATATAAATTAGAGAATTAATTTTATATATACTTTAATTACATTGTTATTTTTTATATTATGACAATATATATAGACATTTTTAAAAAATTAAAAAAATATTATAATTTAATTTGATTTTAAATTTAAATTTAACTTTTGTTAAATATTTATATTTATAAATTATAATACAATTTTATTTAAAAAAATTTGTAAAACTCAAACCATTCATTCACTGTTACTAATATTGATATGAAAAAAAAAAACACATAGAATAATTTTGAAAAGTTTTTTTATATACAATAATAGGCAAATTTAAATGTTCAAACATATTGAATAATTTTTAAAAGATTTTTATAATCAATAATAAGCAAATTTAAAGGTTCTCAATGGATATTTAAGACATAAATAATTTAACTAAATTTAAATTCAAAATTAGGTTAAGTTATAATTTTTTTAACTTTTACAAAAAATTCATATATTTTTTCATAATTAAAACAAGAGTTGTGTAATTGAAATATATAAGGAAAGAAAGAAAGGGTAATTTAGTTGAAAAATTAATTTTTAATCAAATAAAACTTTCTTAAATTATATATGATATCTACTCATTAATGAACAAATGATTGACTCACTAAATGCAATTTCTATGTTACTTGTACAGTTGCAATATTTTATGAGTATGACTACTTTCCCCTCTCATGCAGTTTTGCTACTCCATGCAGAGTAGCATAGGCAACACCTATGGTGTGTCGCATAAGATAAAGACTGAATTGTATAAGCAACAATGAATAGTATTGCATAAGTTATCTCTATATAAGTTGTTATATTATCATATGTTTATTGTAACGATGTATAATATGTAAGCTTATATAATATAATAGTAGTGAGGTGGTGGTAGTAATGGTGGCACTAACTGTGCAGTGTTATACGATGATCACCATATAGTGTTATCCTGCTCCTCCACTCTGGTTTTCTTATACGATGATAATTATATGAAAAATTATAACGGTATAAACTCATACAATCTCTTGTGCACGCTAAACATCGTATAAGACTAAATTTTATTAATTTATATTATCTAATACTCTCTTATACAATGTGCCAAATAGAATCTTATAAAAATTTATTAAACATAATTATTATTTTATGAGAGGAAGAGTATTTTATTTATAAAATGACCTTTATAAAGAACTAGGGAGTATTTGAGCGAACCCCCGGGGGGGGAGGGGAGGAGCGAAATAGATTCGGTCATAGGACATGATTATCCTGTCCTCAGGTATAGACTATCGATTTTGATACGGATGGGCCAGATTAAAATAAAATAATAATATTTTATTTAATTTTTTTAAAAAATATATGTTAAATTTGAGCTATCTATTTTTTAAATAAATGACTATAATTTAATTAAATCAGTCATGTTATTATTAAATATAACCTGATCCGGATCCGGATCCGGATCCAGAGGCGGGGGTAAAGACTGGTGTTAAGCATCAACTATTGAGAAAGCAACACACATGAAAGTAAGTGAATGGGAAAGCGACCTCTTCAGACAGCACCAGGCCTGGGCCGGGCCCAAGCCTAAGCCGAGGGGACATGACTTACTTTCTTATTTCTCACTTCTTTTATTTTGTCTTTTTCTTCTCCCCATTTCTCTTCCACATTATTCTTTATATAATATTTAATAAACATATATTATATATAAATTTTAAATAAAACATTATTAATATACTATAAATTTTATTTTTTTATTTAAAATTTATATTTATTAAATGTTATATGAATAAAGGTGATTATGATAATTTCTCTTCAATCATGTTTTCCAAATTTCTACTTTCTTTTATCCATTTTTTTAAATTTTTTTGACCACACAATCCCAATTCATGGAATACTCTGTTCATATTACATTATCTTTGTTTAAGTAGTTTGGTTACGTAAGTGATTTTATTATTATTTTTTTGTTATTATTTTGAAATTATTTAAAGTATTAAAAGGCATTGATATCATGTGTTAAATTAATAATGTTAAATAAATTTAAATATAAAATTCAATTATTAACTTAAGAAATGCATGTTAGGACATATCCATGTGATGCAATTTAAGACCACATATGACATTTGTTTCGAAGTTTGATACTAGTATCTTTGCCGTCCTACGATTTGGTGCATTGCCCTTATTACGAGAGAGGGTGTGTGGACCACGTGCCATCTCTCCCGTAATAAATACGGTAGGATAGAATTTTCCATGTATTTGACCATTGATTATTTTGTATTCTCTCTCTCTATATATATCATATCATATGCTTGGAAAGGGATGGGATTTTATGAGGAGACAAGATACATCACCCTAAATCATTTTCATTAAATTGTGTAATTTATATTTTATTTTGATTTTATTATTTTTACTCAGAAAAATTTGGGAGTCATCTTGGATGGCTTCCATGAAGTGGGCGTGATTTAAAAGAAAAGAAAAAACTTGATTATAGAATATTATCTAAATAATCACATACATTTTAAAATAATTCATGACAATTAATATGAGGGTATGATCAGGCTATTATGGGAATTCTAAGTCTTCAATGAAAACTATGATTTGTCTTTAAAAGACGGGTGTACAGGAAAATAAATTAAAGAAAAAAAATTCTTATGATATCATAATTTGAGATATTATAATATTTAAAAATTTTATATTTAATATAATAATTAAAATTTGTCAAAAAATGATACAATTGATATTTTATTAAAATTATTAATAAAAATTTGTAATATGAAATTCCTTTATACAACTCAAAATGGTATAATTATATGATATTTTATTATTTTAAATAGTATAAGCTATCTTACATGGAACATATAAATATAGACATATTAAATTTTAACTATTATTTAAAATATCAAATTTAGATATCAATGTCTCTTGTTTTAAACTTCAAATTTTTAGAGTATATTTGTTTGAAATTATTAGAGAATGTCTTTTCTCATTTTTTTTGTAAGAGGAATAGCTTTTTTTTAAGAAAAAATTATTTTGTATTTGGATACAATAATTGAGAATAACTTTTAAAGAATGGTAAACAATTTTAAAAATAAAAGTTTTTCTCTCTTCTTATTTTTTTTTAAGAAAAGTTATAATTTTTAATTTTTTCTTATAAAATATTTTCTTTATTTTTATTTATTTTTTATAAATTCAAATAAATAAATATATTTTTATTAAAATATATTATTTAAAAAAATAATTTATTTTTATAATAAACCCAAATAAACCAACTTGAGTAGATCCGTATATATTCCTTAAACCTAACTAGTTTCTAAAATAAAGCTGTTATATTTACATTTTTGTACCTACACCTCTCCCCATATCCCAATATTTTGTTTTCAAAAGGGCATCTCCTTCCCTACGCAGGAACATTGGTGCTCCTGTAAGAGGAGGGGCTATGGGCCCCACGTGTGCTCATTGGTGCTCTTGTGAGAGGAGGGGTTGTGGGCCCCACGTGCTCATGTGGGGCCCACAGCCCCTCCTCTCACAGGAGCACCAATGTTCCTGCGTAGGATAGAAATTGCCCTTCAAAAGAGACAACACACAGTCTTTTGTCAGATTGTTGCTCATTGAAGAGAGAAGACCGATTCAGAGCTCAGCGGTAGAGGGACCACGTGGGGCCCACAACGCCTCTTCTCACAAAGCATTAATGCTCTTGCGTAGGATAGAAATTGCCTTTCAAAAGAGACAACATACAATCTTTTGTCAGATTGTTGCTCATTAAAGAGAGAAGACTGATTCAGAGCTCAGCGGTAGAGGGAGGGTAGCAAAAATATGATTAAAATATTTATCAGATCCCTAGAAGTGAAAGAGGGAGCATAGGAACCCAACGTAGAAGATTTGCTTCAAGTGAAAGTGGGAGAACAAGAAAAAAAAAAAAAGCGAAAAAGAAGTTAGAAAATGAAAGAGGAAAGAAGGAAGAACGATCACGGCAAAAATATTATTAAAAATAAGAGTGTAAGGAGGGGTGTGGGGGTAGGAAAGTGTTGGAATATAATAATTAAATTTTTTTTATTTTATAAGAATAAAAAAAATTTTTTAAAATTTTTTTTATAAGTTATTTTTAAAAATTATAATTAAAAAAATAAAAAATAAAGAATAATTTTTTTATATTTTAATTTTTTAATTTTTTTATTTTTTAAAAAATCGATAAGTAATTAATAAAAAATATTTTTATTTAAATAATTTTCTTATTTTATAAAATTATTATTTTTAATTATTTTTAAAAATAACAACACAAAAAGAACATGCCCTCATCTTTCTTTTCAAAATCCATTGCCCCCAAAATATCTTGACTATCATCATGACGTGTATACCTAGTATTAATTAAATTTGCATCTGAATTTTTTTTTATGATAAGGATTTATTACCAGTATATATTTTGATCCATAAATTATGTGAGGAGAGAAATAGATTAAAAATTTATTTTTTATAATTATAATAAAAAATTTTAATATTTCAAAAAGTATTTATTATAATAATATTATTTGAGATTTTATTTTTTTAATACTAATTATTATATATTATTTTAAGATTATTTAAAACATAAAAAAATTTCATAAATATTGCTCGTTTTAAAATATAATAATTTATAAAAACAAAATTACTCATGAATTTTAAGGTGGCTCATATTAATTAACTCAATCTTCAATATACAAACCATACATCAATTGATTTTGATCCAAAATTTGTGGCATATTTCTCTGTAGATCATATCCTATAAGGAAGTTAATTCGGATAATATCCAATTCTTGACCTATAATTAAGAATAAAATAACTTTGAAAGCTTGACTTCAAATGTAAATCCTTAATTATGAGGATTTGCTTTCTTATCATCTTCTCACCCAATCATCTTCTCTGCTCAACCATGGGATCCAATCTTTATCCCTTCCCATTTATATGCTTAAATTACACATTCATTCTATATGTTTTAAAAATATACACTCAGTTTAACTTAATTTAACTTTATTAGTAATATTCTATTATATATTTTTTTAAAATAAATTAAAATTAAAACTATAAATTATAATGGCAAATTTACCCTTAAAACTATGAGTGTGTTAGTGTCAACCTTCAAGATCCTCAATTAAATAAAAAAATTATGTTAGCTCACCATCGAGACAATGCGAATAAAGCCCCTGCAAAAAACTTAGTTAACTTGAAACTTATTGGAATTTGCTTGCAAATAATAGCCCAAGAACTACTATCAAGAGAGTAAAATGCATTCCTACGAGTACAGATTTAAACTCTAGGCCTAATTCTTACAATAACGACGTGATTGGGAATATCATGAGGAAGAATAGCAATGAGCTCAGGAAATTTTGAAGTCCAAGGAACAGAGTAAACCCTGAGGTGTTGAAGTCAATGGGAAATGAAGCCTACAAACAAGGAAGATTTGAAGAGGCTTTGGCTTTGTATAACCGAGCCATTGATCTTGATTCAAAGAAGGCAACGTATCATTGCAATAAGAGTGCAGCTTTACCCAAAATTTGTGGCATATTTCTCTATAGATCATATCCTATAAGGAAGTAATTTGGATAATATCCAATACTTAAGTTATGATTAAGAATAAAATAAATTTGAAAGCTTGACTTCAGATGTAAATCCTTAATTATGAGGATTTGCTTTCTTATCATCTCACCCAACCATCTTTTCGGCTCAACCACGGGATCCAGCCATCATCACAATTCATAGTGATCTTTATTTTAATGGCTACAATTAGTAGTGCTTTGAACATAAACTCATAAACTACATATGCTTACTCTATCAGTCATGACTTTATTATCCCCTTCAAAAAAAATGTTAATTTTTTAATTATGATGTGAATGACTTTTCTTTAATTAGACAAAAAGTAAATTAACTGAAATTCCCAGAAGTTGATTCATACACAATAAGATCACTACAATACTAAATAAATACCACAAATTGACAGATCGTGAACATGACATGTTAAAAGTCCCGGTCACATCATTTGAGTAGGTTAGTTAAGTGTTGAAAATAAGGGTGAGGCAATTCTCACTTCACAAGTCAGTTTTTAATGATGAATTAGACTCAGACACTTAATCCAAACTTTAACATGGTATCAGAGCTTGACCTATGCCGTAATTCTCACTTTACAAACTACTTTTTAAGGATGTGTTAGGACCCGGCAATAATCCAAACTTGAACAAGCAAAAAATTCAAGAGTGGGAAAAGAAAATTTATTTTAAACAATGAAGAGTTTACTTAACAAGCTTAAAAGCAACCTTTTAGTTTCTAAGTAAGTCTCATATTTAATTTTTCTTTTCTTTTCAAGACATTTGAATTAGGCTTTAAGAAATTAATGAATATTTCAAATTAGGGTTAATATATAATTTGATCCCTATAGTTTCTGTCAATTGTCAATTTAGTCTTGTAGTTTAATTTCGATCAATTGAATCCTTATAATTTCTATTATTATCAATTTGGTCTTTGTCATTGTCACGCCCCAATTTAGGACACGTGACCGGCGTAGATAATTACCCTTCAGGTAATTACCTACCAGCCTCACATA
>JASKGM010094468.1:0-12985 GCA_034509205.1 Ceratonia siliqua
GATACAAAAAAAACGGATCAGGCCGGACTAGGCTCTTTTTTTATTGGGCTTCTATTTGAAAGTTCTAGCTCGGCCTTTAGGATTTTAGGGCCTAAGTGGACTTAAATAGGTTTAAAAGGGTCCAATTAAAAAAATTAATAAAATACAAAAATTAATTATAAAAATCAACAAATACATATTTTAAATTAATAAAATTACGACCTATAATATTTGGTATATTTGGTCTCTTCCCTTCTTATTATAAAAAATAAAAATTTGTTAATAATTAAAATTAAAATGCATGGCTTAAATTGGTTGTGAATACCTTTTGTTGATTTATATGACATAATTATTATAATTAAGAAGTTTTAACAAGTCATAATGGTGCAACATATATATTGATCCTAATTATTCAATATCGTACCATTTGAATCAAACCACATAATAAGTAAGCTGAGCTTATAAGTTATAATCAAATTATTAGAACGAATATATATATATATATATATACATTAATTGGTTACTGACTATATTAATAATGGATTTCTAGATTGAGTTGTATGTAATCAGTATTAGAAACATAATTGTTTAAATAAAATTATGTGATTTAGATAAGTTAAGATATTTTAAATAATTAAATACAGTAGTATAATAAAAAAATTTATAAATAATTCTTAAAAAATATATTTAATTCATATGTTAATTAAGATAAAAAATTAATATAAATAAATATAGATATAAAAATAAATTATTTAATTTATATATTATTTAACATAAAAAATTAAAAATATTATTAAAAAAATTCAAGCCAATAAATTAAGTTCGATCCTTTTCGAAATTAAGATAAGGTTAGCCTCGCCTTTATGGGCTCACTTCTTATTTGAGCCTTAATTTTTAAAAGTCCTACCTAACCCTTGACCGTCGGAAAAGTAATCCACAATGCTAATTTTAGCATCCTAAAATGCATGGATAAGTGATGATACTAGGACCACAGGAGAGACGTTAACCTATAGCGCTTCTGTTAATTCTTCAATAAGATTTCGAGGTTAGCCGCTTCTCCTCTGGTTAACGAACAAACTTCTGCAAAGTTCCATCTTCCCAGCTTCATTTCCTTCATCGCCACAATCACTGTGTTATTACACAGCAAAATCTTCTCACTACAAATGCTCCTCCATCCTTCTCTTTCTGTCTCCTCCTTTCCCGCCACTCTCAAACTCCAATCCCCTTCTCTATTCCCCGCCCAATGCAATTCCTCTCCTCCATTTCGATTTCTTCCCCTTTCCCCTCATCCCCACCAAACTTCTGGGACCCACCGACCAGGAAAATGTGCTGCCACTGGTGGGGGTGAAGTTGACACCTTCACGGCGAAGTCCGGTTACCTATTCGACCTCAGCACCTCTGAGGCAGACTCTCTGGCGGAATACAATATATCCAAGATTGCCGCCATTTATAGGAGAAAGCCTCTGGTTGTCTTTCGCCGATTTTTTCAGATAGGAACTACTTTTGGCAAGTGGTTTGGCGTCCGTTACATTGACAGACTCATGGAGCGGTCTGATGAGATGTTTAAGGTTTGAAAATTTTCATTTATGCAAGCTAATTAGCTAATCTGCATATTTTTCCATTGGAGAAATTGAATTTTCTTTGTTGGACTAGAAAAGTTTGAAACACATGATTTGCAGTTTGCATTGACAAGCACGGTTGTTTTAATTGTTTGCTTGCAGGTTAGAGCTGCAGAACTCAGGAAGATTTTGATAGAACTTGGGCCGGTATGTCATGTTTGTTAAACTATAAGTCCTTTAGTTTTCTTCTGATCTCCTTTTCCTATAACTTGGTATCACTGTGCTTTTGATTGATAATGATAAAGGGGTCCCTAATGCTATTCTGATATATGTCAAGTTACTGTGTGACTTTTGTGCCCTGTATTTGTTCTCCCCCCCCCCCCTCTCCCCCACCCCCATTTTCTGGGGCAGATGGGGAGAGTATGAAGCACATGTTGTATTTTTCAAGATATTAGTACTCTATATTGGAATTCTTCAAGATTAAGTGATTGGAACGATGTTTGATTAAATTTTAGTAAACTGCTCAACAGTCATCTTAAGTTTGTAGGAGAATCTGCATCAGTTCATCTTTAGTCATCTTTTCATCAAGGTTCTTGTTGTAATGCCTCTGTCTTCTACCCAACTGCCTTTTATAAGGTTTATTTCCTCAATATTTGGTAGGTTTAATGGGATACTTGATACAGAAAAAGGTTTTATCATTAAGGGCATTACATATACTGGACTGTCTGCAGGAGAATTTTTAGTTTAGTAGCATTTTCAGTGAATTGTCTGATAACCTTGTCATGTCATGCCAGTCTACTAAAAGTCTAATATAATTGGTTTTTGTCATTTATTTGGTTCATTTTGTAAATTACTGTTTTATATTACTTTCTTGCAGGCATATGTCAAAATTGCCCAGGCGATATCATCTCGTTCAGTAAGTTGCAATTATCTAATCGCATTGTTCAAACCTGATATTGTTTGTAAGGCATGATTTCTTTATTTGTTGCTGTTCTTTATCTAATCGCATATTCCTGTTGCGATATGCCACTGGCCACCTATAAGTGGCACTTATACTGAACTTCTTGTCTACTTGATGATAATGCTTCTTTTTCTCTTCCATCCTCATTATACTAAATGAAAGTGCAGACAATATAAACACCATTCAGTCTTCATTTTCTCTTCAAATTTCACTATGCTATTTAAAATTACATAAAACATAAATACAATTCAGTAGGCCATTTTTATTTTTTGTACATTGTTGGTTTTCCTTTTGGGCACACCATAAGAGGGGGAACAAAAGATGAATTGAAAGTTAGTAGCAGGAGTGCCCTATTGCCATATATTGATACTTCTAACCTTCTCCATCTTGAATCATAATGGCCTAAACATAAGCACTTGGATAATTGCTTGAATAATCTATTTTTAACTCTGTTCTCAATTGTGTTCTAAAGTTACATGTAATTTCTGGCCTATATATGGGGGTGAGAATGGCTTAATGTGTTAGCATGATATGTCTTATTTCCTTGAAATTTAAAGGTTTTGCCACAATATTTAAAGGTTACGACAATTAAGATATGAAATTTTAAGTAAACTATCCTTGTAGGATTTGATACCGCCATCATATCTGGATGAACTCTCACTTCTGCAAGATCGAATAAGCCCATTTTCCACAGAAGTTGCTTTCAATATGATAGAACAAGAACTTGGTTTATCTGTTGATGAACTTTTCTCGGAGATTTCACCTGTGCCTGTAGCTGCAGCATCTATTGGGCAGGTTTATATATTTTGGTGTAATTGTCTTGCTGATGGTCATATTAATTTTGTAAGACCTTATAAGTATTTTGAAATTTTAGTTTTTATTTTGAAAATGGTAAATTCTTTTTCTCAAGAGTAGGTTTACCAAGCTAGGCTTCGCCAAAGGGAACAGGTTGTTGCTGTTAAAGTGCAAAGACCAGGAGTCCAGGCAGCAATTTCCCTTGACATATTAATCTTATATTTTCTGGCAGGGTTGATTAAGAGAGCTGGCAAATTTAATACTAATCTTCAGGTGATGTTGAAACATGTGAATAAGAATAAATTACATGAGTTTAAGAAATTATATTAATTAGTTATGTGAAGACCAAAATGATTATAATTTCTATGAATGCCTGTTTCCTTCAAGACTGGTTGATGTGGAATTGATTATTTTTCATTTAATTCACAGTAGTTATGGAGCGGCATAAATAGTGCTTGTAAACAGCCATAAACCTTCTGTCTATCTATCTATCAATTTATATGTGTGTGTGTGTTATATTGTGGAGTTCCATAATGCACCAGGTTGTTAAGCATGGACTTAAATATGCAGGCTGTTGTTGATGAGTGGGCATCAAGTCTTTTCCGGGTATGCATCGGTGTCCTTGTATCTTCAATTGAACTTTTAAGTATGCATGATTAGTTGATTACATGGTGGAAAAGTGTGAAAACTAACTTTATGAACCTAAGGGAAGGTAAAAATTAACAGAAAAGTTATAATATCTAAATGCCAACAGAGGATCATTTATATGTGGGTGATCTCACTACCTGGTGAAAGGGCATATAAGGTTCTGCTTCTATTTGAGACTTGTTTCTGTGAATACATTCTTGAGTCCTGATCTATTATGGATTGAATTAGTAGTTAGTCTGTCAGGATTGTCGTCCAATTACTTATGCAGTTATTAAGGAGTCATAATTAGAACACTTTGTCAGAATCCAGATCTTTTAGTATCTTTTGAGTATAATGTCTGTATATTCTATATAATGTCTTCCTTCTTAATATAAGTTCTTTTATAAAGAAGAATGTTTGTATATTATATATATCTTGATCAATTAGTCTTAATAGATTTGATGTGATTAATTCTTTGTTAGTGGGGGGTTTAATATTCTTTCTTGAGTTTTTATGTGTTTAATATTCTTCAGAAAAAAACCTGTTTCCTTTGTTTAGGAGGGTATTTTATCATCTTTTTCTCTTTTACCCTGTCTAAAGCTTGAACCAATAAGAGACTGGACTCGCAAATTGATTCTACTCTTAAGTCTAAGACGTTTAGCTGGTGATATGCACATAGATTGGAGGGCTTTACTCTTTGGATGAGTAAAAAAAATTTTTTTTTGCTCTCTCTTTCTACCCCGCTCCCTTTCATGATGTCATGGGAGGATATTTTATCCACTGCATTTGTAATTTCCACTTCCTCTTCTCTTGAAAAGGTTATTCTTTTATGCGAATAAAGAAATGCTCCTTCAACCAGCTGGGCTTGGTTCAGGTGGTTGGGTGGATGGAGCTTTGGTTTGAGGCCTAGGTTTGGTTCCCTATTTTATTTAGGAAACTCTGATTGAAAGGAAAACCCTAAATGATCTAAATCTCTAATCACTGAAACCTGTATTCTCCAAAATTATTGTTTGACACCCTCACCCCTAATCATTTAAAACAATCGAGCTCACAACCATAACCTATATAGTTCGAGAATTGAATAGTATAAAATCATCTCTCATTCCTATTGTGTGTTTAAAACCATTAGTGATTTCTTATGTTTCTTAAGCTTATCAAATCTTCATCCTATTTTCACAAAAAAAAAATCTTCAATCTATTAATTTTATACATATTTTTTGAAAATTATAATTCTTAGAACTTAATATTGAATACAGGTAAATCACCTTGAATGCAGGAGATGGACTATAACAATGAAGCAAGCAATGGTCTCAAGTTTAGGTAAGTGCTTGCTATCAATGTTTTAAGAATGCTCCAAGAGGCTGGAAGTTTGTCCAATTAGTTCTCTAATCACTGTGTCACAAATTCTCTGATAAACAAACAATTGCTTTAAGTATTTGGTTTAATGTCATTCATAGAGCAGTTATCGTAACAGCTCCTCCTTAGCATAGGAATATTTCATCTCATTCCTGCTTGTACCAAAATCTTGACCTAGCATAGTAAATTTGATGTATCCTTTCAGTTCCATTGAAAATTAATTAACGCGTCATGAGACTCATGACTTCTTTTTTTTTTTTTTTTTTTTTTTGTTCTTCATTATGTATGAGCAGGAAGTTGTATGGCTCTATACAAGATGTGGTGGTTCCTTTAATGTATACGGAGTACACAACTCGCAAGGTACTCGTCATGGAATGGATTGAGGTAATTTATCTTGCTTTTATTGCCTGTTCACCATAGTTTAGCAGGAATAGTTCAATGCATGTATGGATTAGAAAACCATAGATGAATTTATAATTAATCCTGGTGCATAAGATGTGTGACTCTAAAATTATTTAGACAATATTCTGAATCTGCTCTTTTGTATTGGCATGAATTAGAATACTACTACAGACGAACTCTTATATATCATCAGAAAATAGCACTCCTAAAGTGCTTTCTGCCTTCAAAGTCATTTAAAGAATAATTTTCCTAGATATTTGCCTCAAGTATCCCTCCCTTTGAAATAAAAGGGATATAGAAGCCATATCTCTCACAGATGATATTTTGTTTGCCCTTGTGCATAAATTTGAGACTTCTGCTGATGTATTCTCTGTTTTTGGCTATCGTAGGGGCAAAAGTTGTCAGAAGTGAAGGACCTTTACTTGATTGAGGTCATTTGTGAAACTAGATGCAAACAAGCTATTTTTAATATTTACTTTTTATAGAAATTAGTTTTTGCCAAAGGAAACTAAGCATGTATTATGTTTCCTTGTGCTAATTAGGTAGGGGTTTACTGCTCGTTCAATCAACTTCTTGAGTATGGATTCTATCATGCTGATCCACACCCCGGAAATCTTTTTCGTACATATGACAGAAAACTAGCTTATTTAGGTAATTTGAGTTTGAAGTTTTTGAAATCTGAAATCTTTGGCTTCTTGCTTGATGTTTACACTATTGTCTTTTTAAGAATTTAAAGATTGAAACAAACTAAACTCATGGAATAGCTACCTCATGTATAGACCCTTGCTTTCTTTCTGTTCTAGAGTCTATGTGTAAGTTTGATCATTTCTATTATTTTTCTGTTTCGCTTGCTATTTTTGAGTTCAACTGTAACCATTCCTATCAGGTTGTTTCAGGCTGTCTGTATCATCAAATATAAAGACAGACAGAGTAGAAAGTAACGGAGAGTCAATATAATATGATGTTTGATACCTGTTATCCAATCTTTTCCACTTCAGTTTAAAAGTAATAAAGCTAGGAGACCCTTTTCAGGAATCTTAGACATAGAGAAGCTAGGAATCTTACTCATCTCCAGATTTATTGTTCAACTATTTGTTTTTGAACATTCCTTATTCTAGTGCTTGGTCCTTGGATAATTCTGATTCTTTCTTTTGTTGATTTTTTTTTGCAATTTTTTGGTTATTAACCTTTAAAATAACTGTTTTTCCGGAAATGGATCCCATCATGTTACCAAGATCTTAGTCGTCCATTTGTTTGGACGGCCAAGATCTTGCCACATGGATGAATATATTAAAAAAAATTCTTCCTTTTTTCCCCTTCTCCTTCCTCTCTTTTCTCTTCTGACTCTTTCTCCATGCTTTCCTCCATCCCCCTCTTTCTCTCCCACCGCCACCACTGTGGGTGCTGGACCACATGACCACCGACAACAGAGAAGGCCAGGGTGAATCTTGGAAGTACCATATTGATTGTTAAGATGATTTTTTTTTTTTTTAGATTTATCATGGGCATTACATGGCCTTTCAACAAGATTTTTCAAATTTGGAACCAATTACTTGGCTGGACAATGGAAGATTGTGGATCAAAAATATCTAGAAAAACTCATTTATTTTCAGCAGTCTCACGTTTCCGAAACATTTTTTGGTCTCTTATTTCTAGAATACTCGAGCCAAATATCTGAAAACTCCCAGATTTGTTTCCCTCAGCCATATACTGCAAAATACCCAGACTTTTAGCAAGAATAAAACTCACTGTTTGATCTTTCAGCCAGCTCCTTTGGCCATGTTCACTGTGGAAGAAAGAAAATTCTGCAACTTGTCTCTGATAGCGGGAGAGAAAAGAGAGGAATGAGAAGGGAAAAAATGAATATTTTTTTTTCCTCGGCCTGTACTACAGAATACCCAGAATTAGCAAGAACAAAACTCACTGTTTGATCTTTCAGCCAGCTCCTTTGGCTTTGTTCATCGTGGAAGATAGAAAATTCCGCAACTTGTCTTTGATAGCGGGAGAGAAAAGAGAGGAAGGAAAAGGGAACAAAATGAAGAATTTTTTTTTAATATATTCATCCATATATAGTCACTCTTGGGCCTTCTCCAAATAGCTTTAAATTTTGGGATGAATTAGTTCTTGATAGAAGTATATATATATATATATATATATATATATCTTACACAACCCCTCGTGCAAAAGCCATTTGGGTTTAAAGCATGGACAAAGCACAATGCGCACCATACTTGGACAGAAATTTAATTTAATCAGGAAAATGGGGGAAGGCAAGGACTAAACTCTTGACTACTTGGTCATAGAGGCTCTAATACCATGTTAAGAACCTATTCATCCTAAAAACCTTAGCTATTAGGAGAAGACTTATGTTTGGTTTTGGTATATATCTCTAAATCTCTAACACCTTCAAAAGATTTTGTTTAGTCTATGATATGTAGCAAGATTAACACTCATGATCTGTGCAGGCAAGGTCTCATAAATCTGTTTCTCTCAGATTTTTTATGTTGAAATTATTTGTAATACTTTATAGACTCAATTAGGTGAAAATTATTCGTGTTCTTAGGTTTAGTACAATGCTGGTATATCTATTTAGTTTCTGACATGAAACAGCTTAGCCCCCTAGGAGGGTAAGGTGGCACCAGCCATATCACCTTCGTCAAAAATTCTAAAGCAAAGCCATATCTTGCTTCAAAAATAACATTTTCTTGAAAGGGTTGGGATAAAGGCAGGGCCCTAAAATCCTAAGCTAAAGCAGGGAACCAATTAGAAAATGTGGCTTGGTAGGATTAGGTAACCAATTTTGTCTCAGGTGACTGAATCAAAGCTAAAAATTGGTTAACTTCCAATCACTGCTGGAGGTTGCAACAGTCAGCGTGCTCTCCACAATTGTCGGCTTACCTCTGCTTTGTAATTCATAGCCATTGAATACAGTGAAAGTGCCTTGTATAAATAGAATGAAATTCATTGGCAAAGGACAAGCTGTCCGAAAAAGAAGAGCAGAGCAAACGAAGCATGTCCAAAAGTAAACCAACCCCTTGGACTGCTACGAAAAACACCATCAGATTTCAAAGTAGCACGATCTAATTCAAAAATTTCACCCAATTGAGCACGTCTAGCATATTTTTTCACAGTAGCAGGATCATTATAACTGACTCCATTGAGTTCGCCACCATAGAACTCAACAGTTACACCTACAGCTTACCTCTGCTTAGTAATTCATAGCCATTGAATACAGTGAAAGTGCCTTGTATAAATAGAATGAAATTCATTGGCAAAGGACAAGCTTTTCTCAGCTACACGCTGCCTACAAACAACCCTGTTTGTCTAGCCTATTAGACATAATTGCAATGACTTCATTTGTACATCCTGATATATCTGAGTCAAATACATAGTTATGTACATAAAACAGACTTAATTTCTTTTTCTTTTTTTTCCCTTCTTTTGCCACCAGATTTTGGTATGACAGGTGAATTTAGACAGGAATTGCGTGATGGTTTCATTGAAGCTTGTCTCCATCTTGTAAATCGTGATTTTGATGCATTGGCTAAGGACTTTGTCACTCTTGGGTAATTGAGTCATATGATTATATACCTTCCATTTCAGCTATTGAGTAGATTATCCTCGTTGCTGTTGGTTTGGTTTAATTGTAAATTTTATCAGGTTTCTTCCATCAACTTCAGACAGAGAAGCGGTCACAAAGGCTTTGACAGGTTTATACTTTATTATGTTTAGGTGAATTTTAATATGCTTAAGACTGCATTCTGCAGGAGAATTTCCTTACTTTTCCTTTCTAGATGTTATATTAATTAATGATATCACCTGCATTGTTTCTATGTAGGTGTCTTCCAAAATGCTGTTGCCAAAGGGGTTCGCAATATCAGCTTTGGAGATCTTTTAGGAAACTTAGGAACCACCATGTAAGCTCTCTTTTAAATTATGAAATATAATATTAGAACCTAGAATACATTTGTAGGTTTTTTTGTTAGTCAAGGGGCCAAAATCCAAATAAAGACCTACAAATGTTTCATATGAAACAGTTGATATATTATATGGACACTTGATCATTGACTCATAAAATCTGAGGGTGTAAATTTGCCACACTTCCCTTCTATGTTTTTTGTCAAAACAAGGATAATAATATATTGGGAAAAGGCAGAGACTATACAGTGAAAGAAACAAACAACGAAAAGGAGAAAGTGTAACCATTGGTTTTTGAATTCAACTAAGTTTTTATGATTTTATCTTTCAATTCATTGCAGGTTTATGCTTATTGTTATTATTTGTATTGATGGTTTCAAAATTCAGTTGTATAAAACCGAGCATGCTATATGGTGGAGCAGATATTTAATATCCAACGTAATATCTAGACTCTATTCAGCCTATGAGCATGTCTTGTGGAATGCATACAAAGCTCAGCAACACCTTCATTTACATACAGCATTATGCATTAAGTTTATAAAAGCATTTGTCTATGCTTTTTTTCCTTCCTTTTTTTCTCCTCATAGAAAAAGAAGGCAGCAAAGAGAAGTGAGATGCACAATCTTGTGCCACCAATAAAAGAATACAATGCCTATGGTGTATTGTAAGATTTATATGCATTTTGATTAACATTGTGTAAGGATCATTTTAGTAGGTTTTAGCATCTATAACTCTAACGTGCCCTTTCATGTGAAATCCCCCTAGCTTTGAATGTGGATGTCATAGAAGTGAAGAACTGCTTGATATAAAAGCTTAAGCTATTGATAAAAGTGAAGCACTACTTGAATTTGACATGCTATGTTGTATTCTTTTTCTTGTTCTCTTCCTTTTTCAGGTATAAATTCAAATTTAGGATACCCTCATACTTCTTCCTTGTCATCCGAAGGTAATGCCTTCCGATAAAGGCTTAAATGAACATCTGTGTTAAATTCCATATATACATATATATATATATTTTTTTGGTCTTACAGCCTTGCTGTACTGGAAGGAATCGCAATAAGCTTTAATCCTGAATACAAAGTTCTGGGTAGTACTTACCCTTGGATTGCTAGGAAAGTACTTACCGATAGCTCTCCTCAGCTTAAATCTTCTTTGCAGAATCTTCTTTATAAGGTAAGACAAGAAAAGCATGCTTTCTTTATAGTGCCTGACCTATAAATGTAATTTCGATTCTCATTGCCATACTCCTATATTTCTTTTTGATGACTCTATTACCATATCTAATTATGCTGCATTTTTTAAAATACTATTTGCTTAATTTTTCTGATGTCCGTTATTAGGATGGCATATTCAGAATAGACCGTCTAGAGTCTTTGCTAACAGAGGTAACTATTATCTTTTTTTTTGTTTGCTCCCTTTCTTTACTATTTTCTCTTTGAAGTTGAAATGTTAAATTACATTGCAATTTAGTAGTTCTGTGCGGTCCATCCATCTAGACAAGTAACACACTCCGTTGACGTCATTAATATTTTTAAGCAATTTACTTGATGTAATGTTATTCATAACCTTTTTGGGAATGTGAGGGAATAGATATGGGAATTTTTCATATATTGACTTTACAGTTCTTTCAATATGAGCAAGTCGCAATGTAGCATTGCTGGTTCTGGCCTTTTAACCCTTGGGATTGGCCATTTTGATCCAGTTTAGAATCATCGTTCTGTTTTTTAACATGAACAAGTTTAGAAGAGACATATTCAATGTGAAGCATCATATATCATCCTAGGACAGTTGGAACCCTCTTAAGTTACCTTTGTCTCTATTTCTGCAATCTATCATATCACTGTAGAAGACAGGCAAGATAACCATAGGCTTGTGGAGAAGAAATCTTATGCAATATTGCTCAAATACTTGCCTTTTCTTCCCATCCTAGCAAATTCTGTTTATTGCTTAATTTTTTTAGTACCTTAACCTAATAATTCTTTTGGCAGTCTCTACGTGCCAAAACAGAAAAGGCCTTGGTGAAAAAACAAATAGACAACAATGATTCAAGGATGGTTATGAAGGAAATCCTTTCTTTTACTCTAACGGAAAAGGTAGTTTATATTTATCTTCACTAATCAGAATTCAATCTTATGACTAACTTTAACCTTTTCTTATCCTAATAGTTGCGGTTTTCGTGTTAAAACTTTGCAGGGTGCATTTGTGAGGGAAATAATTCTTCAGGAATTTGCTAAAGTATGTTTCTTTTTAGAGGTTTCCTACAATTACAATTAGAAGGGAGGACTTAAGAAAAATGAAAAATGAGTTTTATTTTGACAAAATTATTGCGTAGTTCCTAGCGACATCACAGAGCTCATGTTAATGGCAGGCTGTACATATTGTTTTTCTATTGTACAACTACTATGGACATGATGGATAAATGCGTTATGATTTAACTACAGAATTGAGGATAATTTATTTTTCCTTTTGTTTTCTTAACTGCCACTGCTATGCTGCCAGTCTATCAATAGGTGGTCAAGAAAGGGAACAATAATAATTGACTTAATGCCATGATATTTTAGATTGTGGTATTTAGATTTGTAACCTATGGACTTGTGGCTCTTATTCTACACTAACTAGTCAATGTGACTAACTTAGCTCAGTAATTTCAAATTTAGCTCTTCTTTTATTTCAATCAGATCGTTTTTCTTCATTTTTTATTTTTTTCCTGTTAGTGTATTAAACTGCTTATAAAACCAAATGCAGGGTTTAGATGCACTTGGGCTAGCAACCTTGGACTCAATAACTTCAACTGCTGTTGCAAATATACCTTTCAGTGCTTTCTTTTCATCCTCTTTAATGACTGAAGAAGACATGAACAACCTGAGAACCTTCCAACGCCTTATACTGTTGCTGTTGGGAACTAGAAGAAATGAAGACATGCATACGGTGAGATTTGTAGTTAAGATAGAGAACTACATTTATGTGCTGTCTAAACTACTAATATCGAAGTGTATAATTTTAGATCATCTTTGGCGTCAGAGAACCACTTTATATCTTTACTAAAACAGGGGCAGAACTATAAATTTTGGCTGGGGGTTGGGAGATATATATTATTTGTAACAAAAGATGTATTATCCAAATATATATATAAAGATAAAATTTTAATAAGTGTCAATGGGTCTTATGCAGATGAAGAGTGCTTGTTTGCTTTTTGGTTTTAGAGAAAAGGGGACGCAGAAGAAGTGTTCTAAACATACCATGAGGTCATGGATTTTTCTTAAGAATGTTAACAGGAATTCTTATTATTTTCATAAATTTGAATATATGATTTCACTGGTGAGTAGCATCGGAAACCTGGACCAGACCGTAGAATGTGGAGTCCCGGCGCGGGGGGGGGGGGGGGGGG
>JASKGM010094478.1:0-12982 GCA_034509205.1 Ceratonia siliqua
TAATCCTGGCTGCCTCAGGTTTGGGTTGTTTGTTCTTGGGCCTGCGAGAATATACTAGCTTGGGCTGGATTTCATCACCATACTTTATAATTAATTCAGAATGTATGATTTATCTCTTCATCAATGATAACATTGCAGGTTTATGGTGGAAAGGGTGAAGGGAAGCATAGACAAATTCAGTTTGGTGGTAGTGCTGAACAGGTGATAATATTTATCACTGATAATTTAGCTGTTCATTGTTCGTGGAAGCAAGATAGTTGGGATGTTTAAAATATCCTATCTCATTTATTTATTTTCGTTTTTTCTGGTAGATTTTATCAGCTACACACTAGGGTCTCTTGCAAGACTTGAGTGGAAACATGACAAGATTCAAAAGTTGAGTTAAAAAGTTTACCAAATTTTACTTGAAAGCTCTTGCCTACAGGTGGGATTTTAATCCTCTGTAGTGCAGGGAGTATTTTAGAGAGCAAGTGCCTGTGAATGAACTGTTCGAGAAAAAATGTGAACTAATTTAGATCCCTGGAGGTGTACTAACTTCTTGTCTCTTACATTAGTAAAAGGCAAAAAGAGAGATAAATTAGGGTTATGAAGCTAAGAGACTAAGGATGGTAACTGGATTGCTGACTTATCAGTGAAAGGCAAAAAAGAGATAAATTAGGGTTATGAAGCTCAAGAGACTAAGGATGGTAATTGGAATTTTTTTTTTGGGCGATGATGGGCAAAGTACAATTTGGCAGCCCTATGTAATTTTTACCTGTGACATTCCCTTTCTCTTCTTGTTTCTTGGCTGTGGATTATTACAACGAATTTTCTATTCATACTCTCTTGAAATTTGAACTTATGGATAGGTAGCACTGGCAAAACAGAGAGTTGATGAATATATATACTCTCAGCTGATACAAGAAGCTGGAACCCAAGAATCTGCGTAAGTACTCTTAAATGCTTTGCTACAGATGCTCTAGTGTGAGGCTAACTAAATTTGCAATGAAGTATTTTGTATGTAATTTATTATAAAACGTGCCCTTTGTGACGGATGTAGATTACCGTAAAGGAGTTTATAGCTTGAGGTGATACACTTACATCTATCAAACGATGTCATGTTTAATATAATTACTGGTTGTTTGTGTTTCACTTGGAAAAGCCAAATGATGTTTAACATTGTAAAATGGTTAAGTCAAGCCTTGCCCAATGTACTACACTCTTGGGTAGGTGAGTTACAGCACAAAGTGAAAAGCTTTCTCTTGAAAACACAGTTTTGCAGTGCTTTATGTTTGAACTAATAGATACCCGGTCAATTCAGTTTCCAGAGATGACGAACCCTGGAAACTAGGATTTCTAGTTCCCATCTATGCATGCCCCACCATGAATCCAGCTGTGTTGCTTCGCTTTTGGTGCATCGTTGCTGTAAGTACGAGGTTTACATAGATGGTCAGCATGTGTTTAGAAGTGTTGGTTTAGTAGATTTTGAGTGATTGGTCTTCAAGCTTTTGTAAGTTTGTACCCTATAGTTGAAGGTATATTATTTTTATTTTTAGCCTACAAAAAAAGGATGCTTATGTAAAATGTAAGACGTGCAAGATGTCTATTATGGTGTTTTTCAAGTGATTTTATGCTGTGTTTCGATATTTTTACATTTTACCATTCACTTCACAGAATCAGTATCTTCCAAATGATGCACGAGTTGTTTGGATTGTTTTAATTAGAGCTTTATAGTTGAGGGAAAGGATACTGAGGGTTTAAAACCGTTTTCCTCAGTCATTAATTCTTTCAAATTGGAGTAATGGGGTAAAGCATTACTAATGATCAGTCTTCTAGACTTTAATTAGATTGTTATAGTTATGTATAATATATTTTTGGATAAATTTTTATTTTTGGATCTACCATGGTCATTTATTTTTGTTTTTGTTCTACTCTATTCTTCCAACTTCTTAAACAGTCAAAACAGTTCCAAATTTAGTTTTGTCAATTTAGTTAACAGTGATGTTGACACTGATGCTTTAAGTGTTTATTAATTGGATTAATGGAGCTAAAATTTAGGGCTTATGTGAAATGTTCAGAAAGTTAGAAGACTAAAGTGAAATAAAAAAAGATAATGGACTAAAGCGGACTAAAATAATAAAGTTAGGAGATTAAAATAGTAATTTAGCCTATATTTTTTCATTAATCAGTTTAATATTGAAATGAAATTATGAAGAGTAAGGAAGTAGGTACTGTTCAAGTTCAAACGATTGACTTGAATCATTTTTTTTATCTCTGGAGCTTGCCTTTTTTTTTTTTGTTGGTGCACGCAAATTTCAGTATATTTCTTGAAAATAAACTCATTGTTGAATTAAAATCATTGTTTGCAAAACCAGACCGTTCGAGTCGGTTCAACAAAAAAAATTTGGAATCGGTCCATTGGCCAGTTTGATCCACATATAAAACCACTAGAAAATTGGTGAAAAAACGGGTGAATTGGAATTCACCCGAAAAAATCAGGCAGGTTAAGTGGTTCATTGAGTTTTGCTTTTTTTTTTTTATGGTGAATTTTATTTTTTTTAAAAAAGAAAACAGAACAAAACGAAATGAGAAGAAGATATGAGGAGATAACAAGATCTGAGGAGGAGGGGAGAAATCAAATATTGAAAGAAGATTAGAGATAAGAAGAAGAAATATCAAAGGGGAGAAGCCATGTTTGGTTGTCGCCTCTCTTCCGGTGGTTCTTGCGTCTCCAGTCTCTGGTCATCACAATCCACTTCAACTCCTCACCACTCCCACTCCTCTGGTAAAGTAGGATGACAAAGAAGGTTAAGAGAATGAGGTTGATGTGGTTTTTGTTTACACATGGGTGGTATAAGTTCCTCTTATCGAGACTTTTGGGCCCTGTGAGCATCTTTTCTTAAATGTATTAAAGAAGGGTACACGTTATGATATTGCCCACGGGTCACACCTCTTATTGATTTTTTTTATTATTTCTTTATTTCTTAACATTAATTAATTATTTTTGTCATATTTTTTTAAAATATTTTTATGCTTCTTATATTATTAATTCATAATTTTTTCTTAAATTTATTTTTTCATAAATAAAAAATTCAAAAATTCAAAAAAATATTCAAAAAATATGAATTTAATTAATTAATATAAAAAAAATAAAAAAGTAAAAAAAATAACAAAAAATGATATGCTATCGTCCAGAACGGTAGAGCCTCTTGAAAAGTGCTGGCGAACCCATTGAAATGAGTGAAAGGTAGTAAATGACATTAAGTGTCATAATACTTTTTGTTTTGAAATTTCTGTTTTGAATTTTATAATAAATATAATATTATATAACAATTTTTTATCTATTAATATTAATGTGAATATATTTTATTTTTAAAAATAAGATAAATATTTAATATATTAATATTTATTAGTTTTTTATTTATTTTTTAAATATATAATATTACATTATATATAATATATAAAAAATATTATTTAATTTAAATCCGGTTTAATTGCTATTTGATTTTAATTAAATTATTTATCCATAAACTTTTATTTTTATCAATTTAACGATTGCTTCGATTTTTAAAAAATTTATTAAAATCATCCAACGTAAAATTGATTTATGTCTTAAAAGAACAATTAAACTGAAGTTTCGAATATTAAAGTAATGTGATAAAATTGGTAAGTTAAAATAATAAGTTGAGGTTAATTAAGTGTGAAGATATTAAAAGACAATAAGAGTGGGAATTATTTACATATATTTCACTTATATAAAAAGATAACTTAGTCAAAAGTGTATTAAAAATAAAAACCTGCAATTAATTAAGAAAGATTATATATAAATAATTAAAAATGCAAATAGTTTAACTGAAATAAAATTATAAAAAGGAGTAAGGTTACACAATTGACAATTCCGACCTAAATAACATATAGATTATCTATATTTTAGACAAAATTACTTCAACTTCCATCACATTTAAGTAAAATAACAATAAACAAAAATAAAATAACAATAAACAAAAATAAAGTAACAATCACCTTTTCTTCTCTGTAATTTGTCTCAATTATCTATGTTAGCAATATATATATAAAATAATTATTAAACTCCTCACTGTATTGTGTAGGTTAACTTAACAATTTCCATATTTTCTTCTCTTCCGTTTGTCTCAAAACAGTGTAAATTATCAATTGAGGACTGCAAACTTTGGGCTCTGTAAGAGTAAAGAAGAGAACTTCAATGCCAACTCTTGGATGTTTCGGTTTAGGGGGACTCCACTTTAGGTGTCACCTAAGTCCATTGCCTGGGGCCAAATTGAAACTCCATTGGATATATGGTCTCTTAGATGCATAGTAATAGAGATTCTCAGTGGGTTACTAAGTTTGCAACTACAAAGACTTTGATGTGCGAGCTCGTTATCTAGAAAGAAGCACTAGAGATACCAAAAGGGTTGAGTCAGGATTGTAGAGATTTCTTGAGCGTTTCATGATCGACCTAAGCAAGAGATGAACTGCTCACATACTTCTTAATCAATCTTTTGTTCTTTCCAATTATTCCATTTGCTAAAACCATAATTACTTTCCAGGATCAAGTTATAAGTCACCTTTTTAGGATAAATTACTCTTTTGTTATATAGTAGTAATCTCCTTATTTTTGTAAGATTAGAGATGACATTATATATTATTATCAATTTAAGTTTGTATTACTTTTATTTTTAGGCCCTTGTTATGCTACCAAAGGTAGCATAGCTACTAGCAGAGGGCATAACCATTGGATTTAAGAAATGAAAGGTAGCATAGCTACTAGCATAGGGCATAACCATTGGATTTAAGAAATGAAAATCTAGCCATTAAATATAAGCAACTTTTTTAACACAAAAATGAAAAAGGAATACTCTTGGTATGGGGTAAACAATGGGATAGGAAAATTACAATTTTGCAAAAGAATTTTTCATCTAATGGCTCAAAAACGTCATGAGCTCTCCCTACTCCTGAGTAGGGGAGAAGCCGCATAACAAAAACTAAACAAGTAGTAACTATACTACTTGTGTAGCTTAGAAAAACCTTATTTTTATTAGCATGGGTAGTAGGTGTTGACTTTTGTGCTGTTTGATGGGATGTTTTGTTGAGTTTTTGTTGCCATGTTGGTGTTTTTTTTTTTGGTTTGTTTTTAAAAATGATGCTGTCGACCAGTAAAAAGTTATCATTTTATTACTTTGGAGCGCGTAAGGGAAAACACAGAAAAAATAGAATCGTCACCAATTAATTAAAAAGATAATTGGGATCCTAAAAAAAGAATAGAAAACTAACCATTGGAACCAAAGGAAGGATTCCGGAGTTTAATTATGTGTGAGGAAGGTGTTAAGTACCCCACAACGTCCATCCCTAAGGATTGTTACTTTAAATTGTTTGTGCTTAAAAATTTTGATATATTTTAATTACTCTTTTTTATTAATACTATTATAAAGAACAAAGGTAAAGAAAGAAGTAATTAGATCTACCTTACCAAGTAAATGCCTACGTACCCCAAAAGGGATTAAGGTCAACGTAGTTCGGAATAGTTCGATTAAACTGATTAAGCGAAAAGACGTTAGGACATTTAAGGGAAATTGAATTTCTACTTAAAGCCTAAATAACGGTTTAGGACATTAAAGAGAATATGCCTGCACTAAATGCCTGTGAAAGTTGGGACTTTAAAAAAATAAAATTTCACTGAAAGTTCATGAAAAAGAACTTCGGAGAAGATAAACTTATACTGAAAATCCATTAAATGTTGAGTCTTTAGGCAAGAGTGAAATTTATAGAAGTCATGGAGCAAAAAGGAGATTTATGAAAGAAATGGGGTCAAAATGCAATTTGTGAAGACTAGGGGGCAGGATTGAAAGTCTTGAAAATATCAGGGTCAAAATATAATTCTTAAAAGTACAAGGGTCAAATTGTAATTCTTAAAAGTATAGGGGTCCAAATAGAATTTTTAAAAATATTAAAACAAGAATGCTATGTTGAAAACGTTGGGACTAGAAGTATTTTAGTTAAAATTTCGTTACTTACAAGAGTATGATATTTACTCAAGTTTCATTTTTGAAATTATTTGGTTGGGCCTTTAGAGCTATTTTTGGAAATATTAGGCCTTGAACCCCCCTTTTTTAGAGTGATTCAGACTTTTGAAACCTTATTTTACTACTGTAATTTACAAGGGAAGGGTTTGGGCCTTTGAAGCTTTATAGTAAACTTTTCATTTTTAATAACATTTTTAGGCCTTTGGAACTCATGAACCTAAGCCTTCTATTCAACTTGGACCTTTGGAGTCCAAGAAGAACAAATTGATCATTAACTTTTGTTTAATTCCTAGAGGACAAAGTGATCCTCCTTTCTTATATAGATTAGGATAACAGAAATTCACAATAAGGGATGTAACAAAACAAGACACAGAAAGCAACACCAAATGAAAGACTGTACAATCCTTTTAAACCAATATAATCACTAATAAAAAACACATGTTTAGATTCAAACAACCATCCGGATAAACAACTACTAGAATGACATGTATTAATTAAGATCATGGGAATTTAAAGGCAAATTTTGGTCATTACTAGAAATAAAACACAAGCAGTACCTAACGGTCAACCAAAGAAAAAAAAAACAAACACTAAAGTAGCATGTTTTACAGTGTATTTCTTCCAAACATGAGAATTCACAATCTGACAAGAATATGGTAAGGACATGATTCCACTAGATTCATCAGAACACACAATTTCTGCAAAGTGTTCACTAGTCACCCCTACCCTTCATTAGAAGCTGTTTGACCCGTGACAATTAAACATGGATCAAAAGAGGCCCTTAATAAGAGATTATCATATGAAAATTAGAACTTTTAACAGGGGTTATCATATACGGACCTTACCTATGGCCACTAAATTTCCAGGACACAGAAAAGGACCTTTGACAGAGATTATTATACAAGAAAAAAAAAATTGAAAGAGTGGGGCTTCTAACAGGATTTGGGAAATAACCTGTCAAACAGAAGCTAGGAATCTATTGGGTACAACTGGCAATCAGAGATACATTAGTTGACCAAACAAGAATTGTGATGAAAGAAAGATTAATCTCTATGAGAAATGAGCATGCAATATGCAGAAATCAAGAGGCTAATCCAATTCATACCAATCAGATAACCAAATAAGAATAAGTTTCAAGAGACTATGATCATGGTATATACTAACTAACTGGGGTTAATCTTCCTGGCTTGAATCAGATTTACAGAATATATATGAACACCAGAATCCGAGACCCACCAATCCTCGAAATGTATTTCATCCTAAACCAATTTAGTAGATAAAAAGAAAGAAAAAAAACCTTACTTCTAGCGAAGCCCCCAAATTGCAAAAATGTTAATATCCTCTAAGATGGCCTTTCCTCGTTTTTGTTCTCTAATTCTCGGTCAAGATTCAAAGTCTGCTCTCTTTTTTCTGTTTGTGTTTTCCATTTATAGCCACTTTTCTATTCTGTGATGGAGATGGCGTGAAGATGGAATGAAGTTGTTGAAATCAAAGGGTGGTTGGGTCAGTTTGCGTGTGGGTTTCAGGGAAGAACACCGATGGTAGGTTGCGGGAATGGGTATTGCAGAGAAGACCTGCATGAAGAGTGTACAACGGGAAGGGGACTCGTTTGTGGTGCAAAGTAGGTGAGGGAAAAATGGGTTACAGAGAGAGTTGGTGGAAGAGGGAATTTTAGAGGGAGCTGCGGGAGAGTGGGTGATGGCCGAGGGATTTGGTATTGCAGAAGGGGAGGAGCGTGTGCGATTAGTGGATGGTGTGAAGGTTGCAGAGTAGATTTACGGAGAGTGGGTGTTGCAGAGGAATTTACGGGAGAGTGGGTGGAAGAGAAATTTAGGGACCTGGATCCCCTCTTTTATCCTTTTCTTTTGATCTGGGCCGTCCAAATAATTGGACAGTCCAGATTTTACCACATTATTTAATGAATTATTAACTTTTAAAAAAAAAATTTCTCGTCCCATTTATGCTTCCTCCCCCGCCATTTTCGTCATCTTTTGGCCATTCTCTTATTTGAAGCCCATCGTCGCCGGTAGCCCTTTGTCGCCGGTGGCCCTCATCCGGAGATCCTCATCCAGAGTAGACCGTGATCTCAGTCGTGGCGCCGTCAATGAATGGATGCACATAATGTTCCGTTCCGTATGAAACTGTTTAGATCCATCACAAGCTTTTAACTTCTGAAACCAAGAAACAAAGTCGATAAGAAAATCGAAACATCATGTGGCTGTTATCGACAAAGCAACATCTAAAAACTGCCCTGATTTTCCCAAACCAGTCACCAAAACCACTTGTCATTTTTTTTTCCATTTTTTATTTTTAAACAAGGTTACCTCACTGTGCCTTCTCATACTCGTCCAGAAGAAGAAACACCCATAAATTAACATTGTTCATAGACGGTTTGTTCCTTTAACATTGGAGCATAAATTAACATTCTTGTTCATAGACGGTTTGTTCCTCCTTCTCTCTCTTCTCCTTCGTTCTATTTACTGAATGTGGAATAGAATCAGACTATACTACTGAGAGTTACCCACGCCCACAACTAAGGGGATAGCAAGAGCACTTGCCTAGCCTTCTGGAAAGGAGATAGATTCAACTTTCAAGTGATAGTCAAGAGCGAGCAAGGACCTTCACATTCTAACCAAAGGGAAGATGCAAATGGTACCAAGAAAAGACAGAGAGAGAGACGGAGAAGGGAGGAAGAAAAAGCAAAGGAGAGAGAAGGAGAAGAAGGAAGGAAGAAATAAAAAAATTATTTTTTAAAAATGCCACGTGGAATTATCGTGGCCGTCCAAGCAATTGGACGGCCACGATTAATGAGAAAAGATCCTGATCCCGGTCCAAAATTTAGAGAGTGAATCAGTGATGACCGAGATGGGCCCAAGTTGGTGCAATGGGTTGGGTTCTGACTAATGCAATGGATTGGGCCAAAATGAGGGAATTTGGCTGAGTAAGTTACGTGTTTTTGGTTAATATAGAAAATTTTGATTTGGGCCAAAAAATGATGATGCTTAAGGTGATTCCTTCTTTATGAAACAAAATAGAACAAAATAAATAAATAAAATAAGCTAAGCTGAAATAAACAAGATTAGAATAAAATAGAACAAAATAAAGTGATAAAAATACAGCACAAAAATAGGTGTTTACAGATGCATTTATGTTTTAATCTTTCCTTTTAAAATGCATGAAACTTATGAACAAAAGAGATATATAAACTTAATTATTGTTTTATACAAAAAAATTATTTTCTCAACTTAATTTATTCCACTATTTCATAACAAAAAATTAATAGGCACAAGAATGTTTGAAAAAAAATAATGATAAAATCATAATAATTATTATATATAAATCAACTACTTTTAAATCAGGCCATGATGTGAAATAGATGGGTTGATTGTATCCATCATGCATAACAACCTTGTTCATGCATAAAAAACGCTAGTATTAACGGTCAATTTAGATCTTTTAGTATAAATAATTAAAATTACACCGTTATATTATCAACAAACTAAGTATCGATTATGAGAAGATTGACACAAGCCCAAATGATTGTATGTTGTATGTTTCAAGCATGGAAACATGCAAAGTTTGCAGCAAGTCCAGATGAAAAGCCAAGGGGAATGCGAGTATTGAAACCACGCTTGCAAAACTCAATAAGACTGTTAAAAATTTGAGATTTATTCCCCTGCATAGGATTTGAGGTTTACTTCCCTGTATAGGGTTTGAGATTTACTCTCCTGTATTTGGTTTAATGTTTACTCCCCTATATTTGGTTTAAGGTTTACCCCCCTATATCTGGTTGAAAGCTTACTCCGCTGTATCCAGTTTAAGGTTTACTCCCCTGTATCCAGTTTGAGTATATGCCCTTATATCTGGTTTGCATAGAGCTCAACCTATCTTTATGCCATAGCCCCTCCTGTCTTTATGCCATAGCTGACCTGTTCATAATAGATATGCAGATACACAACAAGAAAATGTCCAAATATCCCAGCATCCCATAATTTGTTGGTTTTGCATATGTTTCTCCCCCTTTTGCCATCATTACAATGAAAGGCAAACTAACAACAAGAGAAAATTATCACAAGAGATCAACACATAAAAAGACAGAGTTAAGCAAGTATATAATTAGTTACAGACCAGAATATAAAGTGGAAAAACCAGAAAGCCATCATTGGATACAAGAGTAGTCAAAATGAAAGTTCATGGAGCAAAAGGTTTAACAACGACCACGCCCTAAGTGTGAGGTAGATGGAGAGTATGGAGAACGTGGGTGAGGGTTGTTTGCACAAGATGGCGAAACTGAATATTGGATTCTTCTACACGAGATCCCCTCTGTTCCATGGCAGCACTCATGACAACCTGATTGCTCTTAAAGAGCTTTTACTTGCTGTGTCAAGTTGTCCATTTTCTTGTTTACACTTGAAAGTCAAACTGAAACAATATTACTACGTCAATTCAATGTCTGGAGAAAGGAAGTCCCAAGGGTTCTGCAAAAAGACAATGGTGTAAAAACACCAAATAGTTAGTCAAGGAGATTGGAATGAATTTAATGTCTTGAAGACACTTGTAATATGTTCAGTTGAATACATAATTCATTAATAATGATAATAACTGAAAAGACTAGTTAGTATTAATTTCATAAAACTTTTCAGGGCTCACATTTATGTAAAAAAAATGAAACAAATTAAAAAAGAAATTAATAGAGTCAATGATAAAGAAAAAAGAAGAAAAGGAAATAGATAAAAGAAGAAAAAATTAATGTACAAAATGCATTTTACACCTTTTTTTCATTTATATAGTTAAGCTAAATTAGTTTTTGAAGAAATGAGTTCATATGTAATCAATTTTTTCAAACTTGATACAGGCCCATGGACGAATTTGATCTTGATCTAATCCATAATTAATATGCAAAACTCAAGGAAGATTCTCATTGAAAATACATTAGAGAAAATTGTAAAAAAGAAAAAGAAAAGGTTTATGAAGTTTCTGATGTTAATAGGATGATTTATGGAGAAAAATTTTAGGGAAGTTAAAGAGTTTTTAAGCATTTTCAGTAGTTTCTTGGCAAATGAAGCCCCTTCTTGATATGAATAATAAATTCATGGACTTGTTTACAGAGCACTCTTGAAACAAAGTATACGGACATATACTTATGTATTTATAAAGAAAGTTTAGATGTACATTATTTTTTAGTCTTAACATTAACATTTTACAGATTGAATTGAATTTTTCTAGAATTTTGTAGGCCTCCAGCACCCAATTTAAAATTTATTTTATTGCTCAATTTAAAAAGGTCATAAAAATCTAAAACGGTGTGTAATTACACAATTCTGATGTGCACAATAATTCAAGATTGCGCTCCTAAAATGATAAAATAAGAATTATAAAAGTTAGCTAATTAATTGGAAGTGTCAAAACTAAACTTTAAATGACAATTGAAGAATGAAATTAATTTAGTAATATTTTAGGGACAAAATGGTTGAGGAAGATATATGATGATAAGAAAGACGATGAGTTACTAACCAAGTCAAAGATTCAATAAGATCAGAGTCATTTTCAAAATTCTAATTGAAGTCAAATAATTAAACTTAGAAAAAAAGAAAGATGATGAGTTTTAATTAGCTCATGTGTAAGAGACAGTTTGCTTTTTTATGCATAGGTAACTAATTCATTTAAATAGAAAAATTAACTCAATAAAACTTTTCCTTAATGAGAATGAAATGTGAGTTAAGAATTAAAAAGATTTGATAAAAGTAAAAAAAAAAAGACAACTTCCAATTGAAAATGGGGATCAGGCAGCGGAGAAGCTTCTAGAGATGTAGCAATTGGCACATATCAAATATGAGAAGAAAGATACACACAGAAGAAATTATAAAGGACAAAGAAAATAAAAAATAAATAAAGATGAAAAATTGAGATAGAGAAGGAGTGAAGAGATTATGAATTCAAGCTAATGATGACATTACGCGCATTACAAGTACTGTACCTCAAATTTTGCAAGGAATAGGTTCTTAACAGCTGAGTTCTCCCACTCTAAATTGTACCACCACTGTATTTCTCCACGTATTTCTTTCAAGCTATTCCTTGCGGAGTTGGAATGTAATGGAAGCTTCTTTAGATTCGGGCATTCATGTATACTGATTAATTGAAGCATTGAGAAAGACAAGGCCTTTTTGCAGATGCACTTCAGCTTTGACAATTGCTGCAATTTTAGATAAAAGAGAGTTGAGAATAGTTCATCCATGTTTTGTTTGCCTTTGATGTCTTCTTTTTCCTTTATCACTTCTTCCAGTAGATTCCAGTTTCTTACTTTAAGTTCATGAAGGAGTGGAGCATACTTGAGCCAAGTCAAATGAGTTATAGAATGACAATCCGAAATTGTGACGAAACGAATCTTGTGAAAAGTGCATATGTGATTAAGGGAGGACATTTCCATATTGTCTTGGATTCCAACTAAAGTTATGCACTCCAAATGTTCCATGCTTTTCATAGATGGTATTAATGGTATATTGGTTGCAATCTTCCGATATTGTTGAAGTCCCATAACTGTTACACAACGCTGAAACTCTGTTGAGCTACGTAATTTATCAATGCCGGTGGTAGTCTCTAAGGTGATGCGTAGATCCTCCAAGACTGGTAGCAACTCTAGCCGCTCTAAAAATGACTTCTCCACTGCATGGGTTATTGCAACCAATAATAAGGACCTCATATTTTGTAATGAGGATTTCTCTTCTTCCCATGCAACTTTTTTAATAAATGAGAACACTCTTAATCTCTCCAGACTTGATATAACCTCTAAAGGAATGATTTCAAGACCGAAATCAACATTTTCTATAAGGAACACCTTTAAGCTTTTTAAATGTTTCATCTCCATTGGAAACCTTTCTTTTATTTGAATTCTTGACAGCTGAAAATATTCCAAGTGAATTAATTGACCTATTTCAGAAGGAAGTTTAGATATTCCCCCATTC